>BQNB010040709.1:0-47224 GCA_026074375.1 Tanacetum coccineum
TTAAAGGTTGAGGATGATGAACAGTGGTAACTAGAATTCCCGCGTAAATTCCTTTTATAAAAGGAATTGTTTGACTTTTCCTTTTTTTACCCGGGTCATTATCTTCGGGCTTATAAGGGATTTTGGGCCTGGGAGTGTGTTTGGGCTCGGCTTGATATTGTTATAAGGAGTTAACGGGTGTTAACTCTTATAGTTATAAGAGTTAACACCGTTAGGGTTTAGGGATTATTTTTGTGATTTGGTTAATTATGAGGGACTGGTTTGGTAATTTTTTGGATTTTGTCTTTTTGTGTTGACCATGTTTGACTGGTGGTTGACTTGAGTTGACTTTTGATAGCTTTCTCCCGGCTATTTGTGTGCTCTTCCGTTCCCGTGTCCGTGTTTGACCGGTTTTGACCGTTTTCTTAAGATTTTTACAATATCCGTACCTACACAATCACAAAGACAAAACAAGCATTATTCAAGCATTTTAAGCACAATTTTGTTTTTTAGGGCTATTTTTGATATAAAACGAATATGTGTTTTCACACATATCAGTCATCAAATTTCTAAAGCAAATACAAGTCGGTCTCAACAAAACTGTCAGATACATCCGTACCGATAATGGCACAGAATTTGTTAATCACGTTCTGGCGGAATATTATGAAAGTGTCGGCATTTTTTACCAAAAATCAGTTCCGAAGACTCCAAAACAGAACGGCGTTGTCGAAAGACGAAATCGTACTCTTGTGGAGGCTGCTCGGACAATGCTGATATTTTCCAAGGCTCTGATGTTTCTATGGCAGAAGTTATTGCTACTACTTGTTACACCCAAAATCGATCCCCCATTCACACTCGTCATAACAAAACTTCATACGAGCTGGTGCATAATAAGAAGCCTGATCTTACCTTTTTCTGAGTCTTTGGTGCTCTTTGTTACCCTACGAACGACAACGAGGATCTTGGAAAATTACAACCAACTACTGATATTGGAATTTTCGTTGGCTATGCACCAAGCAAGAAGGGTTATAGAATCTACAACAAAAGAACCTGAAGAATCATGGAAACTATTCACGTTTAATTCGATGAGCTGTCTGAGCCAATGGCTCCTGTGCAACTTAGTACAGGACCCGCACCTACGTTTTTGACTCCTGGACAGATAAGTTCAGGGCTCGTACCCAATCTGGTCCTTGCAGCACCCTATGTACCCCCAACAAATAAAGAGCTGGAGATCTTATTACAATCGATGTTCAATGAATACCTAGAACCTCCACGTGTTGAAAGACCGGTTTCTCCTGCTCTAGCAGTTCCAGTTCTAGTCAATTTAGCTGGTACACCTTCTTCTACTACCATTGATCAAGATGTACATTCTCCAAGTCATTCACCGTCATCTTCGGCATTACAATCTCCCAGTATACATCAAGGTGTTGCAGCTGGATCTACTATCATTGAAGACAATCCTTTTTCTCCTGTTGACAACGATCCCTTTGTAAACGTGTTTGCTCCGGAACCTAGTTCTAAAGCCTCATCATCCAGGGATCTTAGCTCAGCAAAATCAACTCATGTTACTCAACCACATCATCATCTCGAGAAATGGAGCAAGGATCACCCGCTTGATAACATCATTGGCAATCCCTCTCGATCGATATCCACCAGGAAACAACTTGCAACCGATGCCTTGTGGTGCTTGTATAACTCTGTACTGTCAAAAGTCAAACCAAAGAACTTCAAATCTGCCGTGACTGAAGACTACTGTTTTAAGCCATGCAAGACGAGATTCACGAATTTGATCGACTTCAAGTATGGGAATTAGTACCATGACCAGATTGTGTCATGATTATAGCTCTCAAGTGGATTTACAAAGTTAAACTTGATGAGTACGGTGATGTTCTGAAAAACAAGGCTAGGTTGGTGGCCAAGGGATATCGACAAGAGGAGGGTATTGATTTCGAAGAATCATTTTCTCCGGTTGTACGCATCGAGACTATAAGAATCTTCATTGCCAATGCCGCCAGTAAGAACATGACCATCTACCAGATGGATGTCTAGACAACATTCCTGAATGGCGAGTTGAAAGAAGAAGTCTACGTTAGTCAACAAGAGGACTTCGTTGATCCAGATCATCTGACACATGTTTATCGTTTGAAGAAGGCTCTATATGGTTTAAAGCAGGCTCCTCGGGCATGGTATGACAACTTGTCAAGGTTTCTTCGGGACAACAAGTTCTCCAAGGGTGCAGTTGATCTGACATTATTCACTCAGAAAACAGGCAAACATATTCTTCTTGTTCAAATATATGTAGATGATATCATATTTGCCTCGACCGACCCTAAAGCATGTGACATATTTTCCAATGAGATGAGTTCAAAATTCCAAATGTCAATGATGGGACAAATGTCTTTTTTCCTAGGATTACAAGTTTCTCAAAGTTCCGGAGGCATTTTTATTAATCAATCAAAATTTGCTCTAGAAATCTTAAAGAAATTTGGGATGGATTCGTGTGACCCTGTTGATACATCAATGGTGGATCGACTTAAACTGGATGAGGACCCCTTAAGGATTCTAGTTGACCAGACTCGATTTCGTAGTATGGTCGGCTCTCTAATGTACCTCACTGCTAGTAGACACGGCCTTGTATTAGCTATATGCATGTGTGCGAGGTATCAGACATCGCCTACCAAAAAGTACCTTAAAGCACTTAAACGGGTCTTTCGGTATCTTAGAGGCACCATTAATTGGGGTCTGTGGTATCCGAAAGACACCGCTATGGCACTAATGGCCTATGCAGATGCGGATCATGCAGGTTGTCAGGATACACGAAGAAGTACGTCAGGAAGTGCTTAGTTCCTTGGAGATAAATTAGTCAGCTGGTTATCCAAGAAATAAAAGAGCATTGCGATCTCAACCACAGAGGCTGAATACATTGCCATGTCTGGATGTTGTGCTCAGATACTTTGGATGAGGTCACAGCTTACAAACTACGGTTTTGCCTTCAATAAAATTCCCTTGTATTGTGACAACCGTAGTGCCATTGCTCTCTGCTGCAACAATGTCCAGCACTCACGGTCCAAGCATATTGATATACGTCACCATTTCATTCGCGAGCAGGTTGAGAAATGCGTGGTTGAATTGTACTTTGTGACGACGGATTATCAGCTTGAGGATATATTCACCAAGGCATTACCAAGAGAGCGGTTCGAATTTCTACTCCCGCGGCTTGGTATGAAGAGTATGACTCTGGAAACCTTTAAACGTATTCAGGAAGGAGTAAAGGATGGTCTTTCTATATCCTATGTATATTTGTATATAATTAAACACGAAAACAAAATACAAAAATATAAATCCTACAAAAACCATAAAAATTGTAAAAATAGAAAATACCAAAAATATTTTTCAAGACATGTCTTCTGTAAATCGATAACATTTACGGACCTATAAATGTCATTCAATAATGACACGGGTCTTTAAATGAAGTTCGAGCAGAAGTTCAAACTGTTTTAAAACATGTTCTGTGGTTTGCAGTTTTTTCAGATGCAACCCGCCATTCCAATTTGAGGAAAGCTTGTGCCAAAAAGACAACTGCTCCTAAACTGGGTAGTGATAATTTTTCCCGGCACGGCAGTATCTTATTATCCGTGCATCTGATGCATCTGAGGATTAATGTATGTTTTAGTGCGTCCTTTCTTACCAGAAGAGAAGTCTTCCTTTTCATAACCAAATAATTTTCTTCTTAATTGATTCTTTAAAAATTATTTGTGTTAATCACGATGGAAAAGTGTTGTTGGAAATCAATCAATTCAGGCTTTCAAAATAAACTTTTCAACTCAAACAACGACTACAACTTTTTAAATAGAAAACGGGTCAATGTTTGAGGGGGAGAGTGATTTCAAGTTTATTGCATCAAACGGGTTTCTAAAACACATCATACAATTAATGGAAATGGTTTCGTAGTAATACGGGGTTATAAATTTAGGGGGAGTCAAAAGTTAGAAAGTTTAGGGACTTATGTGCAATATGCTAATTGTTTCCTAGCTCTATTAAACTTCAAGGACTAAAACTGCCATTTCCCAAACTCTTTTAACCTTAGAAAACCTTTAAGCCGAAAATAAATGAAGTTAGAAATCTCAAGGACCAAAACTGCCAAATTCCAAACTAGGAGTATAAATAGGTAGCGATTTGGGATTTTGGTCAAACCCTTTCAAATCCAGTCAAACTTAAACTCTCATTCTCTCTCTCTTCGCAAACCGCCACCTAGAACGATTTCCTTGATTCTCGATTTCCTGTGGATATTTTGCTAAGGTAACTCTAAAACTTCGTTCATTACATTTAGATGATGCCTTAGGTGAAAGAAATCAATTCAAAACACACTTAAATGGCTTCAATGTCTAGATTCGACCTAGGTTTCAATCTAAATCCTGAGTGTTGTTTGAAATTGTGAATTGGTGGGTGGGATATATGCGGCTAGGGCTTAAATTCAGTATATCATTGCTTGATCATGGTCTCTCTAACACGTTTAGGAGCCTAGATTGATTTAAGTAGTTGTCCTTGACGAAAATCAAAGATGAGTGTTTGGAATGATGTGTGGATTGCTGGGAAATGATTACTAGGTATAGATTATGCTTATTTGTTTATTCAATTTGCTTGTATAGATTGACTTTTATTAGTCAAATGTTGTTTGTCGTTGTTGTATCGTGTTTGTGATGTGTTTCTTATGATTAGGAATGTAATGTATGCCATGAATGTATGTCCCGTAGGGCTTAAAGTGGTATTCGAATGAATGCGTCTTTTTAAGTTGTTAGTAGAGGTTTGCCATTAGTTCTTGATAGCGGTTTGCTAGGTTTCTTCATAGCGGTTTACCTGAAAATGCTTGATAGCAGTTTGCTTAGATATGCCTGATAGAGGTTTGATGATATATAAATATATTATTGTAAGCAGGCAAACCGCTACGAGGTAGCGGTTTGATGAAGATCATTTTTATTATTAAAATAATCCAAACCGCTATTTCGAATTTTTCTTAACTGGTAGTGGTTTGATATATTTATTAAAATAATGATAGCAGTTTGGACATAGCGGTTTAATTTAATCATATAAAATATTGATAGTGGTTTGGTCATCGCGGTTTGATTAAAACGAACATAAAATCCGTAGCTGTTTGGTCATAGCGGTTTGATCATTCCACTACATAGCGGTTTGATCATTCCTCTACTTAGCTGTTTGATCATTTCTCTACATAGCGGTTTAATTATTTCTCCTCACAACGGTTTGGTGTCAGATGGGTAGCGGTTTGGGCCAAAATTCTAATGTTTTGGCCCATTAGTCCCAATACCCTCTCAAGACCCACTCCAAAGGCACAATTACCTTGTTAACTCCCATTCAGGACTTGTTAACTTGTATGTGTTCATCGGATTTCCTTGACCAACATTGACTTAATCTCACCATGATCAATCGAAGCATGTCAATGTTCTCATCTAACCTCAAAATATATGTCATGTCTGCCTGTGTTTGTTGATATACTTGTGCAGACAAAATGGCTGATAAGAATGTTCCCGCTCCTGCTCCCACAAGATCTGATGATCATATACTTCCATTTGCTGCATGGGTGCCCATTAGAAAGAGCAACTTTGTCTTGGATCTTTAAAAGAAGCAAAAGAACCCAATCTTTCAGATCTCTGTGGATATTCTACAAAACACAAACTTCTTCAGGGCATTCACTGCTTCAGCCTCGATTCTAGCTATCTACATTCAACAATTTTGGAACACACTTACATATGAGGCAAAGACTGGAGCTTGATGTTAAGCTTCTAAGGGAAGCTTTAGAGATAACACCCTCTGATCAAGCTCACTAGTTTATGTTACCTCCGTCGGGTGATGCAATTATGGACTTTGTGAAGAGCTGGGGTATACAGAGGTAATTCACTTTGTGTCAAGAATGGCGGTGAATAACCTGTATCAGCCATGGAGAGCAATATTGTCTATGATCAACCAATGTCTCACAAGCAAGACTTCTGGGTATTATAGGCCCAGATACCCAGTTCTTCAAATGCTTTGTTACGAGTACAAATGTTAACTATGCTGAACTTATATGGGAAGAATTCATACAAGCTATTCAGACTTTTCTTACTGATAAGGCCAATCAGGGCAGTCCCACTAAGAAGGGTAGGAAAGACAAGCCTCACGTTATTCCTTATTGTCGGCTCACGAAGCTTATTATCTGTCATTTGGGAAGAACTCATAATATTCATCAAAGATCAGCATCTCCGTTTCATCTTGCTGAAGAAGATCTTAGACTTGGTAATCTCAAATTCGTTCCCAAAGGCGAAGAAGATGAAGTCTTTGGAATGCCAATTCCCAACGAGCTGATCTCGAACAATATCAGGAACTCACCGTACTATGATGCTTACTTGGAAATAGTTGCAAAGCATGATCAAAAAATTACAGCCGAACATGGAGGAAAGAAGAAACCTGTAACTGCCAAGCAACCCAAGCCGAAGCCTGCTAAAGAGAAATCAAGCAAACCAGCACCTGCACCGAAACCTAAGGTAACCAAGGAAAAACCCTCAAAGCCTTCTCCTGCGAAACATCTAAAAAGAGGTACAGTGCAGAAACTTCGCAAAGGAAAGCCTTCTCTCTAACTCATTGATAAAGATGAACTAACTCAACCAGAACCTGAACCTGAACCCGAACATCAAGGTGAATATGAAGAATATGATGTTGAACGAGCTATTCATATGAGTCTGGAATCATTTCAGGCACAAAGTCAAGCACATGTAGGCGGTGTGGCTATTCGAGAACCTGTAGCAGAGGCCACCCGACCACTCCCTGTAGTTAAAGGTAAGGGAAAAGCAATCGCAACTGATGAACAGGCTGCACAATCATTGTTAGCCCTGCACACGCCAAAAAGGAGAAGTACCACGGACCAATTTATATTCCAGAGGCGGACTCCAGCTACAGATGAAGCATCAACCAGACCCTCTGCACAACCACAGGATGACACATCGGTAAATATAGTTCGGGATTCTCCGTCTCCTACGGATGCTGAAACAGGTGCTGATACAGATAGGACAAACAGTGGAGGTGATACTAAGATACTGCATATTGGTGAAGAACAAGGTGACGATATGGCTAACGTGGTGAATCTAGAAGAAAAGACTGCTGAGATTGATGAAGGCCAGGCTGGATCAGACCCTGGTAAAACACCCGAGTCTCGACCCCCACCTGATGATGATAAGATGAACGAAGACCAGGCTGGATCAGACCCTGGAGAAAGCCGTGTGGCTCTTGCTGGACCAAACCCTAAGCCCACAAATGATGAGTTTATGGCTAATGTGTACCCCAACATTCATGAAAGCTTGAAGTTTCTAGCTGATGAACATGTCATCTTAGAGGATCCACTAAGCTCAACCGGGACTCTCTCTTCAATGAAGAATTTGGATGATGCATTTACTATTGGGGATCAGTTCATAAATGACAAATCAACTGAAGATGAACATGAAAAACTCAATGTGGAAGCAGAAGTGGTCTCCATGGTCACTGTTCTAATTTGTCAAGCATCTTCCTCAGTTCCACCACTATCCACACCGGTTATTGATCTCTCACATCCTAAACCTGTATCCTCTAGCACTCAAGCACCAATCTTTACAGCAACAACAACGACTACAACAACCCTTCCACTTCCATATCCTCTACAACAACAAACCATAACAGATTCAGAGTTAGTTGCACGTGTCACAACACTTGAACAGAAATTCTCTGCTTTTGAGCAGAAGAGCAACACTCTTGATCACGCAACTCAGAATCTTAGATCTAGGGTTTTCACTTTGGAGCTTCAGGATCTGCCTCACAAGATCAATCAAACAGTCAATGAAGTTGTAAAAGAGGCTGTTCATGTAGCTCTTCAAGCTCCACTCAGAGATCGCTTCAAAGATCTGCCCGAAGCTGATATAAAAGAAATGCTTCACCAACGGATGTTTGAAAGTGGTTCATACAAGTCACATCCTGAACATGTCGCACTCTATGAAGCTCTTGAGGCATCTATGAAACGCGCACAGAGGGACGAGCTCCTTGCTAAAAATGCCAAGTCACGCAAGAGACGCCGTGACTATCAAGACCCTCCTCCTCCTCCACCAGTTTCAGATCCAAGTAAGAAGAGAAGACATGCTTCTGATGCTTCAGGCTCATCACAGTCTCCTGCTCCTCAGTCATCAGCCTGGAAGACGTCCGACACTAGAGAAGCTCCTTCAAGCTCCTCCAAGCAACAGTACGGTCCTTCTTCTGAACAACAAGTCGAAGACGTACCCATGCCTAATACTACACATCTATCTGATTTAGGGAAACTGATTCTGCCCATCTTCCTAAGATTAAGCCAAGGCCAGAATGGTTGAAGCCTAATCTAGAAGAAGACAGACCCGAAACTCCTGAACGTCCGTTCCTCCGAATGACTTGCCTGAACCAGAGAACAACTAGGCAAATGCACTCGCCAATTCCCACAAAGATCCAGTGGAAAACAAATTACTTCGGAAGACTGGTGATATGGGATCATTCATCACATGGTTTTGCAAAAGGATTAGGAAGAAGAAGCTCAGTAAGTCTGACTTGGAAGGCCCAACATACAAGGTAGCTAAAGCCTTTTACGAGAACAGCATCTCCCTGCAATTCCAGATGGAAGAGTGTCACCGAATGCTTACGGATCAAGTTGATTTGGTTAATCCTGAAGGCCATCGGTTGGTGCCTGATGTAAGCAAACTGTTACCCCTGGGAGGACCACCTGATCAGGTAACTATTCAGTCATAATTCTTCTTTAATAAGGATCTAAAGTATCTAGTGTCAGGTGACAAAGGTAGAAGATCTGCCTTATCCATATCCAAGCTGAAATTTTGGACTTGAAGAACTAGTACCGTCACTATGGATTGAGAGTAAATGTGAGTATTATATTAGTGCTACTTGTGGTATCTCTCACTGGTGGTTTAAGCATAAAGAATTCTACATCACAAGACACAACGTAGCATAGTCAGATCACACATATGGATTCTCAGTGTAGTCAGTCTCAAGACTTATGAAAGATATGGGTATCCCTTCTTAAAAGAGATTGTTCTTCGCATAGCTGACTACAAGGAATACAAGATCTCAGAGGCTGACTTCAAAAATCTGTATCCGAATGATTTTGAAGATCTGTACCTGCTTCATCTTCAAGGTCAACTCAATCATTTGTTTGTGCCAACAAAGTTCATCTCTTCAACGTAGTTAACCTGTGGATAAGGAACATCGTCATCAGACAACGTGTGGAAGATCTGCAGCTCGGGATTGAAAGTTTCAGATAAAACTCAATCTCCCTCAACCAGATTAGGATGCATCTGACTTTCTGTTCAAAAAAGACTACACCATAGTCAGCAAGCTAAGAGTAGTAATCTACAAAGACAGAAATGATCAGAAGAAGTTGATGCGAGAGACTAAGGTGCACAAGTTCAGTGATGGCACATTGAATAGGATTCTAGACAAGCTGGATCACATGGTTAAAGACTTCAAACTGTATGAGTACAATCCAGGCATGGAAACACGAATTTGGTCTGTGGACGATAGAAGGAGGAGTAAGGATTTTATGGAGGTGATCGAGAGAAGACTCAAGATTCGAAGAATTTTTAGGAGTCTCGAAAGCTTTGTTGGTGGAAGGCTAAGAGATGTTGGCTACAGACTTATCCAAAGAATGGAATGATTTCATCCTTCCGATACTCAGGTCAATATCATCTTATTGTATATAATATATCCTGTACATTAGTATAAGTATGTAGTGTATCTTTAAGTGTTCAGTGTCATTGTATAATTTTTTCACGAGTTTTTCGTTAAACTTAAAATCTTTCAAAACTATTATACCTGACACTCACATGTACCCTCATAGATTAAGGGGGAACATTAATATGTTCCCCAGTCAGCTTGTGAATAATCATTACATTTTTCTCCTAGTTTTCTAACATATTTGAATCAATTGATATCAAAAATATCAAAGGGCTTGAAATTTTTGATAAGGGGAGAAAATGTGATTTAAATATGAAAACTGATAAAAAAATGTGACTTTGTGGACTCATATGTATACTCCATCCTCTTTGTGCTACCCACTTTTGTTTAATCAATGCACATGCTGAGGGGAGGTTTCTGAAAATTCATAAATAATACGATAGCGGTTACTAAAAGCTTTGATTTTATTTATAAGTACTGATGAGTTTTTTTTTACTATTGGTTTTATGGCAAGTGTGAAACATGTACAAAAAAAGATCCGACCATGTAATTAAATTTTATTGGCAGTTATGTAAGGTTGGTATGGCTAGGTATTAGTTCATGATCCAGCCCAACGAGAACCGGAGGGTCTACCCAGGGATAATCCACTAGTTAGTGTAAAAAGTCCTTAGTTATGGACATAAAAAGAGTTATAAGTAAGAATAAAGTGAATAGTGCTGAACTGAGATGGGATGCTAGAACTGGTAACAAACTCCCAACAACGGTCTAGTCATGAAGTCTCGGTCCTGCACGGAAGGAGTAGAAGATATGAAAAAGAATTGTACGGATAAATGGTTGAAAGAATGAAGCCCTTCCATACACCTAGGGCAGAAACTGGGTCAATTAGATTGCTGTCAGAATCACAATGATGATTGTTGACATTAAAGGACTGACATCTGGAGCCAGTGATGGATGCAATGCATAAACCCTTCCTAGCACTCAGAATCTCTCAAAATATTTCTATTTCATTTCTCATGGAGACTAAACAAGTTATCTATTGACTTTCTCACTCGAGTTAGTTGATATTGAAAAGGTGGCTTAGTCAGAGCTCAAGACTCTCCGATTTACTAAACCACAAAAAGCACTATTAGAGTATAGGAGACCAAGAGATCATCAACTAAATCTCGTTTAGTTCTTATTACACGAGCGGTACCCCATATAAATTTACACAAACTATCGACACTATTTTGATATACTTTGTTTTTCGCACGCTTTGAAAACAACTAATATCTTAAGGAGTCATTACAACATTAACCATATGTGGTTTTGCCACAGAACATCCGAGTGATCTTATGTCATTCACAATGAGGATGGAAATCTGCTTGAGCCAACATCAAACAAGCTCAAGGAGGTGGAATAGTGAGATCCTTAATGGGTCAACTTGTGACAAAGGATAGCGAAATAGGTCCAGATTATGAATTGACGATTGGATGAATTTTGATAAAGCTTAACACTCTCGGTGTTTCACCAAAACACTTTCTAAGTGAACAAAAACAACTTTCTCAAGGTGACAATGTCGATTGATTTTCAAATCAATTTTTTCCCTGCAATTGCGTAAGATTAGTAATCTAAACGATTCAACTCTTATCATGTTATCTCTTCTGAAGGACGTTTGATTATGAGAAATGCATGTAAGGCGATTCTTATGTTTTATACCATTATAAGATCCGACATTATATGGAATATGGCAAGGGAGATTTTCTTATGATTGGACTTACCTGATCCAGGTCGGTATATAGGAATCGAGTTAATCCAACCAAACTCGGGCGAATGACAAAGCCATATTCGTCCACAAGCTTTATTGCTAACTATTTTATTACAAGTTTAAGTAGAGATAGAGATGGATATGCCTCATTCTAGTGGAGTCAATTTCATAACTGCATGCTCATACTCGACCGACACATCTAAAGACCTCATGAAAGCTCAAGTATATGTTTCAAAGCTTCTGCAACTCTAAAATCAAAGTCCTCTTGAAGTGATAAAGTATTAAAGTTAAAGGAACTTCAAGAACGAAAATAATCACAGTTCACTAGTCAAGTAAGGTTTGAGCCTGCGGGGTCCAGTTGTCACAAGCACAAGACAGTGAAAGACCACAAGTTGATGATCAGAGATTAGATTTGGTTGATGATCTTAAATCAGGTCAAGATCACATATCAAGTACAATCACAAGCCACAAGACAAAGATCACTACTTCAAAGTACAAGATGTCACATGAAGAATCAAAGACTACGAGCTAAACACAAGATCAATCAGAAGATTGTTGAGCTTAAGTTAGTATTTTCTAGGGTGACCTCCCTTAGGGGGAGATTGTTAGATATTAGAAAAAGATTCGGTCACCCCGTGTATTTTACCATTTATTGTAGCTCGTAGTTAATCGGTTAATGTATAACATTCGGTAATGGGTCGGGTATTAAACACAACATGTAAGCCCACTACTAAGGCCTTTGGCCGATTTGTAACACACTATATAAGCCTCTTCCATGCCATGGAAGAGGTGGTTAGTCATTTCATTATACAAGTTCTATTTTCTCTCACTAGAAAGATTTTTCTCCCACTTTCTCTCTCTAAAGATTCGGCTAACCCTAGTTATCTCATTGTTTTATGATTTCTAATATCCTACAAGATGTCTTGATTTTATAATCTGTGTTGATGGTGATTTTCTCGAACTTGGGTTCTTCTTCATCGGACTCAGAGTCATTATTTTTGTTTGCTGTCATTGCCATGAATTCATCAAATTCGGCAAATATTTTTTCTTCGAGAGGGGTTCCTTTGATGGAATGTAGGGTTACACTTCCTTTATCTAAAATATCATCGAAATCTTCTTCTAAAATTTCATCAATAACATCGATACTGAAACATGTGTCGTCGTTTGAATAGGAGTGTTTAATAGCAGAATCAATATTGAAGATCATTCGTTTAGTTCCAACTCTAATAGTGAGTTGCTTTTGTTTAACTCGGATAATTGCATCGGTTGTTTGAAGAAAAGGTCGTCCTAAAATTAGGGGAATTTTGCTATCTTCTTCCATTTCGAGAATAACGAAATCGGCAAGAAAAGTGAATTTACCAACTTCAATGAGCATATTTTTAGCTATTCCAATAGGGTATTGGAATGATCTATCAACTAGTCTCACGCTCATTTTGGTGGGTTTAAGTGCTTCGAGAGATAGTTTTGCATATAGTGAGTATGGCATAAGATTAATGTTGGCACCAAGGTCGGCTAAGGCATTGCAGGAAAAAGCGTTGTTGAAGTTACATGGTATGAGAAAGCTTCCAGGATCTCCAAGTTTCGGGGGAACTTTATTTTGGATCAATGCCGGGCTTTAGTCGCTTAAGAAAGCGGCCGAAATTTGTTCGATCTTGTGTTTGTTGCTTATGAGTTCTTTAAGAAATTTCTCATAATTAGGCATTCCGGCTAAGACGTCGACAAGAGGTACATTGATTCGAACGGTACGGATCATGTCGAGGAACTTTTCGTATTGTGCTTCCATCTTTTCTTTTCTTAGGCGTTGAGGGTATGGAATTTTTAGTTTGTATGGTTTTGGCATTGAAGTTTCTTTGACAGGTTTAGGAGTTTGAGATTTTAGTTGTGGTGTAGGTTCATCTTCTTCGTCATTACTTTCAAAGTTAATAGGTGCTTCATCTGGTTGATTAACTAGTGAGTTATAGGTTTTACCACTTCTTATGAATACGACATTTACATGTTCATTACGAGCTTGTGTGGTTGATATGTTTTGGAGTTGTTACCTCGCGGGTTTGGTTGAGTGTTACTTGGAAAAGATCCAGAAGGTCGGCTAGATTGCTTGTCAAGAAGTCTATTAAACTTTGACTCGAGGTTTTGAATTGAGGCTTGATGATTTTTTGCTACAACTTCTAGTTGAGCTTTGAGACCCATGAATGTTTCCTTCACAAAAGCATTGGTTGCTTGTTGTGCTTTCATGAAATCGTTGAATTGTCTTTGAAGATAATAGGGTTTATCATTGGTGTTTGATAGGTAATTGTCTTGGTTGTAATCATTCCTTCTGCTTGATCGCCAATTATCGCGATTTGAGTCATGGTCACGATAGTTGTTGTAAAACGGGTTTTTTGAAAAGTTTGCATGAATTTAGCTTCTTCTTCCCAAGACATGGGTATATTATCGTCATCTTGATTTGGAGCTGATGGTTTTGGATTAGATTTAAGTTCTTTGTATTGAGCATCCATCTTCATAGTCATGGCATCCGTTCTGGCAATAATTTTGTCAGTGTTGGTATTACTAGGTCCTCCATCAGCGAAAGCGATGGTTCTTTTAAGTGGGTTTGACTTTTGATTTTTAGCCCAATCGAGCTTGAGTAGAACTTTATCTTCGAGGAGCTCATAAGCTTGATTCGGAGATTTGTAAAGGAATATACCATCGACAGCAACATTAAGAGCTTCTTGTGTAGTTTCATTTAAGCCGTGGTAAAAGATTTTGATTATACCACCTTTGGAGAGATTGTGTCCATGGCAATTTCTGAGTATTTCCTTCATGCGTAACCAAGCATCAGTTAGAGTTTAATTTTCATGCTGGGAAAAGGCTCTGATTTCTCCTTAGAGTTGGTCGAATAAAGCTGGTGGAAAGAATCAGCTAATGAAGAGTGTATGAAGTTCATTCCAGTTTTCAATTGTTCATTCGGCAAGTTCGTCCAACCAAGTTTTTGCATCTCCAGTGAGTGATAAGGGAAACATCATTAAGCGAAAATCTTCATTTTTGGTATCTCGGTATTTGAACATATCACAAATCCTGAGGAATTCGTGAACGTGTTTTGTGAGGATCGGTTTTAATTCTTCCATCAAATTGGTTTTCTTTGACATGGGTCAAGTGATTACCTTTAATAGCAAATTCATTAGCAGTTTCAAGGAGAGTGATTGCGGACATAACGGGGTTTTGGGAGCACTTCAAGGTCAGCAGCCCAGTTGGTTCATTGTCCTTTTATCACGTTTAGAAATACGATTATACAGTGTCAGAAATAGTTGATGTTAGGAATTGGTGGGTAGATAACTCTCAGGTGTTGACATTCTTCTGTGTTAACGACGGAGTCTTCGATTTAGAGTACGTTCAGGTTCAGGAAAGGGTTCAACAAGTCTAGAATTGGAGGTACGTGTATGCATCCAAGAAAAATAAACCTTTTGGGTTTGGGGTCAGTTTGCCAGAAAACTGTACAATGGATTTTTGAAAATTTAGGTGAGTTAAAATGATTTTCCAGAGTTGATTACAGAACAACTTTGAAATCCGCGACAGCGGCGCCAAAAACTTTGATGTGTTTCAAAAGCTTTAAATTTATAATACTGAAATTATCGATTTTAATTATAGGAAACACACGGGTAAAAGTATAACCCACGTATGTAGTATAATCTTTTTAGGTAAGACTAGGTCGTTCCACAAGGATTTGCGTAGTGTTCGAATAATCAGAAAGAAAATATAATTTAACTATTTTGAAAGTGTTTGTTTTACCAAATGATATTGAAAATGACTACTCGGGTAGTTGAGAATAACTCATAAGTGTTGGTAATGATAATAATCGGTAAGGGCTTTAATTTATAAAAAGGAATTATCGTTAGAAAATGTTTTCACAAGTTAAATAGATAACCCAAGACTTATATCAAGTTCACTAGACCAGATGTGTCACTTAAATGATCCAACAACTACCATATCAAAACTTATTTTGTTTACCAATTTACGAAAGTGGATTTCTTGGCACAAACGATAAAGATCATAGACAAATCTTTAAAACCACATAGATCATAACGGGTCTTTCGACCTACACCGGTATGATTATATAATCTAGATTGATAAGCAAAAGCGTAAAGATAAGATATAATAGGATTGTAAAATAAGCTTGAGATTAAAGAGAGCACGCTCATACCAAACACTTATTCATTATAATAACGTCACCGAGTAGTCATGAGAGATTTAGCCTCTCATGGCTATGGAGTTCATAACAAAAGTAGATTCAACATAGACTTCTATTATTTCAATAACTAAGTTGATAACCGTCTTCGTTCTTGATCGTTAGATATTTATTCTTCAAAGGGAGTAGCGTTTTTGGTGTTTATATGGATGATGGATGAGAAGATTGAAGTGAAGATATGAGGAAGGGATGAGGGGAATGATTTGTGGGATGATTTGAGAGTGAAAATTCATCCTCTATTTATAGGCTGGTTTTGGGTGAAAGTGCGGCGCACATTGGGTGTTAATGCGATAGCATTTAATGATTTCATTTAAGTCTTGTTGGAAGTGTGGCGCACTTAGGAATAAGTGCGACGGTTTTGAGGAGTTAATGCTGGTGTATTTATTGGACTTTAATTCTTCAGACTTTGGGGAAAAGTGCGGTGCACAAATATGTAAGTGCGGCGGTTTTTGGTTTCATAGGAAAGTGCGGCGCACAATAGTAGAAGTGCGGCGCACATCTTGGACTTTTAGCTTGAGATCTTATCTTTTCTTTGTATTTGCCTCCCAAAGTGTATAAATTCTTGAGTTTTGGTCTTGTAGTGTCTTCAAGTGAACCTGCAAGCATTTCATGCGATTAAGTATCGAAAGTTCATGAGAAATGATATAAAATACATAAATAACGCTATAGAAAACATGTTAGATTTGGGCGTTATCAAGTGCAACGAATGCTAACTCAGTGGTGGATTTGTGATAAGTATAAGACATGTGTTAACCCTGTCACGATTGACATGTTCGCCAACTGTATTCCGTTTGTAAATTATAATTTATCTTAGGTGATTAATAATTGTTATCTTATAAAACCCTAGCCTATTAGGACTTTACCCACTTACTTGCAAATATGGAGAGCTATCCCGGACTCTTAGCCTACGCCCACACAACACCGAAGTTGCAGCGCATTAATTATGTAGGACTAGACTCAGTTGAATGATAGGTCGCATAATAGCACGTAAACGTTCGACATTGACAGTGCAAATCGCTGTGTGTGCAGGGTGCATTTTGTTCACAAAGTAGGTTTTCCATGGTATCTTTTGGTAGGATAAGTCCTAATAGTTTCTTGTCTTCCTATTTGCTTGGTGGTAGGTAATTCATTGTTCCGGTGTGATTGTATGTGGCGATTTTGATTTTAGTGTTGTTGTTGTTGCGATTGTTGGAGTGGTTATTGTTGTTGCGATATTCAGTGTAGTCGTTGTTGTCGATGGTGTTTCTTTTATCTTAAAACTTTCGTTTATGATCATTGGTTTCTTGCACAGAATCATGCTTTATTATTTTATTCATTAGTCTGTGAGCTATGTTGATGGCTTCCTCTAGAGTCTAAGGTTTTGAAGCAGTAACGTTTTCCTTAATGCTTTGGGGCAATCCCCCGATGAAGGCTTCCATAAGTTTCTCAGAATTTGGCAATGTTTGGTACATAAAGACTGCCAATTCCTGAAATATTCTAATGTAGTTGGTCTGTTGAGGAGTCTTCTTTCACAACCAAGTTTTTATATTCGTCTACCTTTTCTTGACTTCAATAGTTCTGAGGCCAATTGTAAACACCCACTAATTGGGTCCAGCGGAATAAAGGGTACAGTGGCGTGTTACTTCATAGATCAATAACACAAGATATATATAGAACAACCAAAAAGTCGTTTTAAAACTGATACATTGGAATTAACAAATATTTGATACAAATAGCCCGAAGCTTTAACTTGTTCCTTATTATTATTACAAAGATACTGGTTCACAACACATGAGTTTCCCAAAAACCATACAACCATATCTTTAGCATGACGTTTCCAAACAAATCACCAATGTATCCTTGGCACCTTATTGCTTACTGATTGTCTGGGAAACATATGGATTGGAGTTGTGATTATGTAATACATCAAGCACTCTAATGGTTGTGAATTCATAGGTTTGATATAAATTCAATAATATGCAGGAGCGCATGAGAGTTAAAGAGCTTGTTATGCATGATAATGCTCAACAACATGTGCAGACATCTACAAAACAGATTACATTTTCCTAAGATGCGGATGCAACGAAAGCAAGAGATCTAGGATTGCGTTCATTTGCATCAAACGGAACTTCATATTGCATGTCGTTCATGGTAGTGTTGATGAGATGAAGTGATCAATCGTTGTATGTGTTGCAAATCATTAACCAGTTTATACATCAGTGTCAAATTTGACCTCCATTCGTCAGAAGAGTGTTTAAGAACTTGCGTGTTCCCTCACCCCCACATCGATTGAAACTGCTCCAACGGCCATCTTGTAAATGTCATTCATTGAGTAACAGAGTGAACCTCAGTAATACTAGGCCAACGGACTCCTCCTCTTCTTGTAGGTAAACTTATAATCATCATACACTTGCACTCACGTTCTTGTTTGGTTAATGATGGTCTTGCAATCAACAGTTTAATCTTTCTACAAGACTCTTTGCCTAACCGATGTGAATCACTTAAGAGCATAGAGTTCAGTTGTACGGCTTGAAGTATGATGTTAATTGCTTTGATGTCGCAATCTGCTTGAAATGCTTCAGTGGGTGTTAGCTAATATCCTTAAGCCTAGGTTCTACATCCTCATGTGATTTTGTAGGGCCAAAAGTGGTCCCTTGTTCAACAGCATGCAAGTATCTTTCGTCAGATCCCCACCAACCACCCCTCATGACACTGAAGCTCGATGATCTTTCTTGCAATAATAATATTTATTGCAATTTCTGCCCGAATAGATGTCTAACCCGAAACATCCCCAAATTCGACATGCTATACGTTCGTTCCCGGTGATAGCTAGTCACCCGAACGGGGAGGTCGTTTCCCCAAATAGATCTAAAATGCTTAGACTAAAGCGCGAAAACCAGAGAACATTAAGAGTGAAGACGTTGGGGGAATGTTGATTGAAAACGCTAAATTTCCAGAAGCAATTAGAGAACAAAAGTTGGAACCACGTGCGGATGGAACCCTGTGCCTCAATGGCAGGAGCTGGTTACCTTTTTATGGCGATTCGTGGACTGTGATCATGCACGAATCCTACAAATCAAAATACTCTATTCATCGGGTTCCGACAAAGGTACAAAGACATGTAAGAAAGCTATTATTGGTGGCCCATCATTAATGCGACATGCCACTTTTGTTAGCAAGTGTTTGACCTGTTCTGTGCTGCAGGGTCAAGATTGCGACATCAATGGCCTTCAGGATTGTTGGGTACAACCTCAGTACTGAATGGAAGTGTGACAACATCAGCATGGATTTTTTTACAAAGCTTCCTAAGTGTCACGAAGGCTACCGACACCATTTGGGTGATGTGACCGTCTCCACTAAGTCTTTGCGATCTTCACACCATGATAGGGGAATGATCCTTTGGATAAACTTGCAAGAATGTACCTGAAGGAGGTAGTCACGAGACATGGAACCTGTCTTAATCATTTGTGATCGTGACCCGAGATTCGCATCAAATTTATGGAGGTCACTTCAGAACTCTTTGGGTACTAATTTGGATATGAGTACTGCGTACCATCCACAAACAGATGGGCAAAGCGAGAGGACCATTCAAACTCTCGGGATATGGCTGCAGGTGCTTAAGCATCGACTTTAGGAAAGGGCGGGTTAACCATTTGCCATTAGTCGAGTTCTCATATAACAATAGCTATCACGCCAGCATCAAGGCCGCACCATTTGAAGCACTTTATGGTCAAAAGTGTCGTTCACCTGTTTGTTGGACTCAAGTTGGAGAAGCTCAAATCCTTGGTCCAGAACTGATTCAAGAGACCACTAAGAAAATCGTCCAGATCAAGCAAAGGATGCAAAGCGCTGTGGTCGCTCAAACACCAATCAGTATGCGTCTGATTTCATACATATAAAAAGTTACCATTCTGCATTTTTCCAAAATAGAATCATACATAGTGGTCTTTTCTCCAGCTATTGGTGG
This sequence comes from Tanacetum coccineum, assembly GCA_026074375.1. Classification (NCBI taxonomy): domain Eukaryota; kingdom Viridiplantae; phylum Streptophyta; class Magnoliopsida; order Asterales; family Asteraceae; genus Tanacetum; species Tanacetum coccineum. The sequence goes on from BQNB010040709.1 coordinate 19,621, forward strand.
TATTGTTGTCTCTCCCCCATTTGAAGAGTCTCTGACTTGAAGCGTAAACCAATGGAATTCCAAGTCGGGGATAAAGTTATGCTTAAAGTTTCACCTTGGAAAGGGGTCATACATTTTGGCAAATGAGGGAAGTTAAACCCCAGGTATGTTGGACCTTTCAAGGTGTTAGCAAGGAGAGAACGTGACTGTATGCGTCCCCCCATGCAATGTAGACAAGTCTCTGTAGTGTCAGCTAGTCGAAGAAAGATTTACATTTTGATTCGGTCGGTGGTAGAAAGAAATTGTGTTTGTTATGTATATTGATGCAGTCTTGAACTTTATAACTACACAGGAGAGTTAAACTTACAAGAATATACCTGAAGGAGGTGGTCACGAGACATGGAATACCTGTCTCAATCATTTGTGATCGCGACCCGAGATTCGCATCCAATTTCTGGAGGTCACTTCAGAACGATTTGGATACTAATTTGGATATGAGTACTGCGTACCATCCACAAACAGACGGACAAAGAGAGAGGACCATTCAAACTCTCGAGGATATGGTGCGATATGTTGCGTGCTTGTGCAATCGACTTTGGAAAGGGTTGGGTTAACCATTTGCCATTAGTCGAGTTTTCATACAACAATAGCTATCACGCTAGCATCAAAGCCGCACCATTCGAAGCACTTTATAGTCGAAAGTGTCGTTCACCTGTTTGTTGGACTGAAGTTGGAGAAGCTCAAATACTCGGTCTAGAACTGATTCAAGAGACACTGAGAAAATCATCCAAATCAAACAAAGGATGCAAGCCGCTCGTGATCGACAGAAGAGTTACGCCGATCTGAAGCGTAAACCAATGGAATTCCAAGTCGGGGATAAAGTTATGCTTAAAGTCTCGCCTTGGAAAGGGGTCGTACGTTTTGGCAAACGGGGGAAGTTAAACCCTAGGTATGTTGGACCTTTTAAGGTGATAGAAAGGGGTTGGAGAAGTTGCTTACGAGCTTGAACTTCCAGAAGAGTTGAGTAGAGTTCATAATACGTTTCATGTATCTAATCTGAAAAAGTGTCATACCGACGAACCATTAGCCGTTCCGTTGGATGGACTTCATCTTGATGACAAGCTTCATTTTGTTGAGGAACCATTAGAAATAGTGGGCCGTGAAGTTAAACGGTTGAAGCGAAGTCGGATCCCATTAGTCAAAGTTCGATGGAACTCCAAGAGAGGTCCTGAGTTCACGTGGGAGCGTGAAGACCAATTCAAGAAGAAATATCCACACCTCTTCACCAAGACCACACCGTCGTCAAGTGCTGCATTGTGAGCCTTGAGGACAAGGCTCGTTTAACGGGGGAAGTCTATAACACCCTGTGTTTTCAAGTCATTGACGACGTCGATAAATCCACAATGTACCTTTTGTATTGTACGCATTTGCTTTAAATCATAAATGTTAAGCTAAATCGCGTAAGCTAAAAATTAGCGTTCAATGTAAACGGGCATCAAACAATTAAATGTTTACATCAAGCAAGGGTTATATAATTATTTTGAGGATAATTATTAACTTTGTTCATTTTATTTTTATCGGATACGTAAAGTGTATACGTTTCGCGATAAATTGCGTTTAGGCACTCCCGGAACCACCAAAACTTTTCTACGCTTCAACAAATACCCACATTTATACCCAATACATAAACATTACTCAACAATATCACATATATCTTATTTTGGTCAAAATTATGGCAATTGATGAAAAATTCACCACTTGGTCAATGTACATCTACCTTACATTAAAACCTAGTCTATCTTTGTTTCTTTGACTCATAACACATAAACAAGAATCCTTAAAACCCTCATTATGTTTGTTGCATATGTTTAATACTTGACTTTTGACCATAGAAAGTCATATATACATACAATAAACAGATAGTACCACATAGTAGAAAACACTAGTTAAAAAACAAAAAACAAACTTTTCTTCCCTTTTTTCTCTCCTTAAGCTCCACGGCACAAAAAAAACCCCCCCCCCCCCCCACCCCCTCTATAAACAATCCACAAAATTTTAATTCAAATTACCCTGTCTATACACATCCATTACAAGTCATTCTAAAGTGTTTCCAACCATTGAATCACCATTTGTAAGTAATAATCAAGAAAAGGAAGCTAGGGATTTTATTGAAGAAAACAAGGGTTTTCTTTGTGCAAGTTTGGATTTTAAGGCTAAACATGGGTTTAGATTGTATTAGTCATCATCTTCAATACATCATAATGTCACTTAAAACACTTTATGATCTTACATTATCATTAATATACATATGTTAATTCTTTATAGCTTGAATCACCATTTAGGATTTTATTATGAAAATGAAATTTTTACTTGCAATACTCCTTTTGTGCATTAATATACATGTTGTGTTATTACTAGTATCATGTTAATAAGGATGAGAAAATATTGTACCATGTTATTTTGATGTAAAATATTAAACTACAAATTAGAGGTTTATAAAAGTTTTAAATATATGGGTTTTCAAGTTAATGATAATATAAATGACATGTTAAGGTTAATTATGGACCTATAGTAATGTTATATGATCATTAAAATAAGGATATAACAAGATGAGAAGACTTGTATACTTATGGTTATTATGTAAAAAGTATAAAGTAGTAAAACATAAAAACAAGATCAAAAATGGTCTTAATGGAAAAGTATTTAAACATTCGTCCCAAAAGTGTTTAAAAAAAATGGATTTATTTTATGTTTTTATAAGATAATACATTTCACGACGATTCCGAAAAGATAAGAAACTTGTCAAACGGATTAATAACGAAAAAGTTACGTTAAAAACAAGTTATACGTTAATTAAACGGAGTTTATAGAATAACTTTTATAAAACTTATATCAAATAGCTAGTTTGATATTTTTAACAAATAATACATATATTTGGGATTCCAAAATGATAAGAATCGTAATTTTTCAATTAATAACGAACGAGTTATGAATTTTGCGAGTTTACGACAATTAATACTTTTATAAAACTATTTTTATAAAAGTTACTATTCATGACAGAAAGTTATATTTTTGTAAACCTCATAAAATTATAGAACTTTCAAAAACAAGAACGTCCTCGAAAGAATCATTAAAAACGGAGCATAACCGAATAAAAATACAAAAATTTACGGGTTTTACTCCAACAAAGTACCGTTTAAATAAAAGTCACTGTGAAGTGAACAGTAAAAGTTAACTGTTCACCCAGGGGTCAAAAATTGAAAATGTCAAATTATATAACTCGTCTAATACGAAAAGATGGCATAAGAAACGTTAAAATCGTGCCTAAAACGAAAAGTTTATGCTAGTTTTACTAAAACTATTAATTATAAATGTTTTTACTTATTAAACGTATTTTTACCAAAACCATTAGATGGTAATTAAACTATAAAATTATTTTTTTAGGTTATCAAAGTACTATATTACAAGGAGTTTCATAAAGAGGCCTCCTTGGATGGGCGGTTTCGACGAGTTGTTGGATTTACGATTTAAAGTGTCCTAACTCCTCGAACGTCATGTCATAGACCTCTAAATATGAACGCCCTAACGAAAGTACATGTACCAACTATAAGATTATAGTCAATACTCGTGACTTATGACGACCTATATATTTAGGTTACATGTCGATCTTTTACTGACGCTTTATCTGCGATATTTGGATTATCCGAACTCAAGTGAGTTCATAGCCCCCACATATTTACGATTTCAATGGATTTATAATTATGGGTGGAACATGCTTTATTTTTATAAATTGGACGCAAGTATTGATTAAATTTTGCCTAAGTAGCGATAAACCCAAAGTTAAGTTCACATGTTCAAGGAACTGTCAATTGCATAGATGTAGTTTTGGGTACTACATTATGTGAGCGCGAATGTTATATAATAATCATTTGGGAAACGACACCCCGTTAGGGTGACTAGCTATCACTAGGAACGAACGTTATAGCAATGTCGAATTTATGATGGTTTAGGGTAGACATCCGGATGGGCGTAAATTGCAATATATATTTTAATTGCAAGAAAGATTGTCGAGCTTCAGTGTCATGAGCTTAGTGTAAATGTAATCTAGTTTTGTGATGTCTGCATGTGTTGCATTATCACGAGAAAAGTCTTGCGGTCCTGCATATTATGATTTATCAAACCTATGAATTCACCAACATTATTGTTGACGTTTTAAAGCAATGTTTTTCAGGAGATCAGTAAGCATAAGGTGCCAAGGATACATTGGTGATTTTGTTTTGGGAAGTCATGCTAAAGATATGGTTGTTTTATGTTGTAAACCAATATCTTTGTAATAATAATCAGGAACAAGTTAAAGCTTTGGGCTATTTGTATCAAATATTTGTTAAATCCAACGTATCAGTTTTGAAAACGACTTTTTGGTTGTTCTATACATATCTTGTGTTATTGATCTATGAAGTAACACGCCCCAGACCTTTATTTCGCTGCGACCCAATTTGGGGGTGTTACACTGCTGCTCAGGTATATATTAATGCTGTCAAGCATAACTTAGTGCTGCTAGTAATACTAATGAAAATTATGCTAAGTAGTTAGTACTGGTAGTATAAAAGTTATTACTGCTAGTTACTACTGTTTGTATAATTAGTACTGTTAGTATAAAGTTACTGCTGCTAGTAGAAGTTAAGACTGCTCAGAGATGAAGACTGAAAATATACTAAGTAGTTACTGCTGCTAGTACTAAAGTTAGTACTGCTAGTATATGTTAGTACTGCTAGAGTAAACTTCTAAGTAGTTAATGCTGCTTTTGCTCAGTTACAACTGCTGAGTGATTACAACTACTGGAAGGTTTATGCTGACAGAGATGAGATCAAAAGCTTATCAGAGAAGAGTTAAAAATTGATTGAAGAACAAGAATACATACGAAGATAAGTATTAGTTATTTGTAAAGAAGATATGTATAACTTATTTATGTTTTAAGAGATATGTTTGTTTATAAAAAAAGATCATGATAATTAGAAAGTATTAAAAGTCTTGTAGGACCCTATGTATAAAAGGAGGTCCTAGGGCATAATGTTAGATGTATATCTTTGATATTCATAGCTTCAAGGTTTTGTAAACCCTAACACTATTAAGAGTGTTCGTTTTATATTGAGGCTGAAAGTTTGGTAATTTGTCTTGTTATTGATTTTGTTACTGTTTTATTAGAATTCTTCTTAGTATCATTGATTAGATTCCGCATAGTCTTTGATATATTCAATCAAGGTTTCTACCATAAATGTCTTGGATTTATTCAATACAACTAAGCTTCTTATAAGCTAATCAAGATCTATTCAAGTGGGATCAACATATTACAATACTTTATCTCTAAAACGATCCAAGTTTTCTTTGTAATCATTTGATATAACATGTCTACTTTAAATAATTCAACCAACTCTAATCAACAAACTCTAGTTGATTTAGGAGCTAATGAAAGACCTCCAATGCTTGAAAAAGGGAATTATATTCCATGGGAAAGTCGATTCAGAAGGTTTTTGGATAACAAGCTTGAAGACGAGGATAGAATGTGGAATTCGATACAAAATGGCCCTTATCAAAGACCCATGGTTGTTGATCCAACAAATCCTACTGTACAAATACTTGAACTGTTGTCCAAAATGACTGAGAGTAACAAGAAGCAATACATTACTGATGTTAGGGTCATGAATTATCTTCTTCAAGCAATACCAAATGATATATAAAATTCAGTGGATGCTTGTAAGAATGCTAAAGAAATGTGGGAACATAAATCAAAAGGGTTGATCATGGAATGAAAATTACTACTCATGTGAGACACTCACGCCTTATGGATAAGTTTGATAAGTTTGCAACAAAAGAAGGGGAATCTTTAGACTTTGTGCATGAAAGGTTGACAATACTTGTAAACATCATGGATCGTAATAATGTTCGTCCGATACCAGTGGCAATCAATACAAAGTTTCTCAATTTCTTGCAACCAGAATGGAGCAAATATGTTACCATGGTTCGTCATAATCAAACTAGTATCAGCATCTCTTTTTGATGTTTTGTATTTATTTTTTAGAGCAATTTGAACCACATGATTTATAGCATCAAGGGCAAAGAAAGCTGCCAAAATCAAGATCCCTATTGCTCTTATTGGCTCCATTCAAATGCCTTCTTCATCATACTCTCATGCAAACTCTTCTTATTCTCCACAACCATACTATGTCACACATCCTCCATCAGTCATTGATTATGATGATGAATATTAAGGGGAGTTACAAGGCGATTCTCGAGAGGATAAGCTTACAACTGCTATGATGTTACTCACTCGAGCAATCTCTCAAAAATTTTCTACACCCACCAACAATCGTCTTCGTATTTCCTCCAACACAAGGAATCAAGCTGTGGTTTAGGAATGCAGGGAGAAACCAAGAATGCAGGGAGAAACAGAACTCAAGGGTTTAATACAGGAAATGCAGGTGAGGTAAAAGCATCATATATTCAAGCGGATTTCCATGAACTGAGTCTACTCTAGGCAAAGCAAATGTCCAGTGTTACGATTGCAATGAAAAAGGTCATTATGCTCGTGAACGTCAAAAACCAAAAGTTCATGATGCAAAGTATTTCAGAGAACAAATGTTGTTAGCTATAAAAGATGAAGCTGGAAGCAACCTCGGCAATGAAGAGAATGATTTCATGCTTGACACTTCATATGGAGAAAATTTGGAAGAGTTAAATGCAGCAGTCATGTTAATGGCTCGACTCTAACCAACTGATGACAATGCTAGAATGAACCATCTTATGATTCAAAGGCTGTTATAGCTAGGTACATGCTTCGACTAAGATTCCAGAACAATGAGTCATGAGAAACGAGAAACTATATTATTCAAACCACGAATGATGATCAATATGTTCTAATAATCATATTGATAATCCGTTTTGTGGAAAAATAATGGGGCACGTCTAACATGAATTCAACTTGCTCATGACAATAACTGAAATAAAAATGCTAGCATACAATGTTCAACACGAAACTAAAAATCAAAAACTTTTTAATAATGAGCTTAAACAACAAAAAGATTTGCTACAATGGGAATTTGAGACGTTTAAGGATCGGGTCAAAACATTTGAGTAAAAAACAATTCAATACTCAACATATAAAGAAATATGTGATGAATTGGAATGTGAACCAAGGAATGATAAGGACACGATTGACCGACTTGTGAAAGAAAAAGAAAAAATTCCAAATGATTTTCTCAAAGTTGAAAATGAAAAAATAATAATTCAACATGAAACTCAGTTAGAAAAGAAGGCTTTTAAAGAACGAGAAGATCGATATCTCGATGGTGTCCTTGATCTCGAAGAGAAACTGAGTTCTCATGATTGAATTGTTTATAAAATAGGCCAGTCAATTCAAACGATTCACATGCTTGGAAAGAAACCAAATAAAGTTTTTGATCCTTTTCTTAAAGCTGGGTTGGGTTATACAATCCTGAGCGTCTTAAGAAAGCCATTACAGCACAACCTAAAATGTATGATGGTGATTTAATTCATAATAATAAGTTGGTAATTCATTCAACTGATTTAGAGGAAACTTTAGAGGATGCCGAAGAAATTCGAAACAAAATGAGGCACAAAATGGTTCAAATTAATTATGAAAAGTTGAATGCACTTTATGAAACATTTGTTCCTCAGCAAGAACTTTTTGTTGAACAAACATATTTTTCAATTACCTTCAAATCTGATAATGATTCGAACTCTAAAGATTTTTCCATCGGAATCACCCGGTACTAAAAATGTCAAAAGAAAGTCGGTTATTAAAAATTGATTGACACATTAGGGAGTTACAGTTGTCGTTTCCAAACAAGGATTAAATAATAATACTTTTTTACAAGATACAGAATGAAGATCGTTGTCTGATAGTCAAAATGAATTAAGAGAGTTTTATAAAACCGATGTGATTCCAATATCAAGATCTTTATACAAGACTTTAAGTGAAATAAAAGAGGAGCTCATTAAGGAAGTACAGGAAATGTTAAATATTTTTAAGACAATGGAACAAAAAGTTAATGAAAAATCTCCAACAGAAATTATTTTACAAAATGAAATTGATCGACTTCGGAAGTATCCTTGACAAGTGAAATCCGAGATTGTGTGTTGTTGTCGGTAGAACAACAAAAACATGAGTTGTTAAAAGTTGAACTTGAGAAAACTTTAAGCGATTCTAGAGATATCCAAGCCAATTTGCTCAAAAGAATCAAAATTATTAAAAATGATTTTCAAAGATCACAAGCTCAAAGTATTGCTTTTGAACTCAAATTGCAACATCAAAAAGAGAAAATGGCTTGTGATGTCTCTTGGAAAGCAAAGTTGTCCACATTGCATGATGAGAACGTGTTGCTAAAACATCAAGTTGAGCCTACTGTTAAAGAAAGAGAAAATATTAAACTTGAATTTCAAAGGTTTTTTAACTCAGTCAAAGCAACACGTGTTCAACATCAAAATGAAATTAATGAATTGGTTGAAAAAGGTAGTCAAAAGACATATTATTATGCTGATGTTCGTGCTCAAAATCAAGATCTTTTGATGACAATTTCTGAGCTTAAGAGTAAGCTTAGAATGATTGACAAAGGGAAGCATGTGAACACTAAGTTTGACAAATCTGAGACCTTAGGACAACTTCTTTGTGTAACACCGTTCAACAAAAATCTAGCAATTAAGGCTAAGAACGTGTCAAACACTAAGGTTACTTCAGATAGGCCAAACCCAGTCACTTCATAGCCTACTCCCATAATTGAGAAAAAACAACAACACAATGCGAATGTGATTGCAAGAGGAATGTATAAGATCAATCAGCAAGACACAAACACACCGAATTCTAAGGCTAACACAAATGTTTCTAATTCCACAGGTGTAGGCAGTTCAAATAGTGCGTCCTCGGATAGTAAAATGAACTACCCTGTAACAATCCGTTATTTCAGGTCATTTTACGACTCAATACTTTTTATTATTTATTTTTAGGCTTTTACGCGCTTACTTTTAATTTTCATCGTTTTGTTAAATCACGTAAACTAAAAATCAACATTCAACGTAAATAGACATCAAACAAATAAAAGTTTATGTCAAGCAAGTATTATATAATTATTACGAGGATAAAATATAACTTTTCACATTTTATTTGTATTGGTTACGCAAAACGTTTACGTTTCGCAATAAAATACATTTAAGCATACACGGAAGCACCAATACTCATCTATACTCAAACAAATACCCACCATTATACCCAATACTCAAAATTTTAATCATTCTTATACTATTAAACCCTTATGGCCGGTTTTCATACAAGCATACACATTTAAAATCATAAATCCCCACTAGTATTACTTCATTATAGTTATAACCACCATAAGGAACTCGAAAAACGAAGCTATAATGAAGAAGTTATGATATTTACAAGGTTACGATAATTAAATATTTAAAAGTGTTTTTGTAAAATTTATTTTATAAAAACTGTTATTGTTTGAATCTGATAAAAATATATAAATATTTTATGATGATAGATCATCTCAATAGGAAACCGTGCATATAAAAAACTTGAATAACGAAGGAGATACGATTTTCGTAAGATTAAAATTATAAAAATAGTTTTATTAAATGTTTTGAAGTTACTGTTTCGACACAGATTTTGAGTATTTTATTTGAATAGTTTATCTTGTCACGATTCCATACATATAAATAACAAGCAAAACGGAGTTAAAATGAGTAAGTTATGAGTTTCTAAAGATTTCGGATAAATAGAAATTACAAAAACTAATTAATTTTTATAAATATTTTTCTGTATTTTTATAAAAATATAACAATCAGTTAGAAATATAAAAAGTGGTTTATGAGTGTTTTCGGGTCCGTTTGGGCTATAAAAACGTTAAAAATATTGTAGTATCATTTATATAATATTTATATACGTTTTTAACTTTATAAATATTATTTTATAAAACAATTAAACTATTTATATAATCAATAAAAATATTAAATCATGTATTATTAACAAATAATCAATTTTTAAAAAGATAATATTTTATTTTACAAATACAAATACATAGACATTTATTTAACGGTTACAATTTAAATATTGTTTTGACTTTTTAAATTAAAAAAACTAATAGGTGGTGATGTAACTTTATAATTTATATTGTGGTATTTATATTAAGTATATTATACTCATACGGCTAATAAATAATTATGTTGCATTTGGATTTCGCGAGACGATTTACTTACTTGATTTATATAATCAATTCATTCACTAAAGGTGAGTTCATAGCCCTGTTTTTATACAATTACAATGATTTACAACTTTTGGGGTGAGAAACATGCATTGTTTTACATTTGGACGCAAGTACACTTTAAACAAATTACGAGTTTGCCTAAGTAGCGATAACCCGCTATGCTCATGAATCATGAACTATTAATTACTGGTAGTAAGCGTGAATGTTATGAATAGATCTATTTGGGATTGACATCCCCGTTCGGGTGAGTAGCGCTCACTAATTTCGACGGTACCGAACTAACGGACGTATACCATGTCGGATTTGGATGTTGCGGGTTAAACATCTACACGGGCACATTTTTGGCATTAATTTGCATATACATACATGTTGTAGCTTCGGTGTCATGAGCTTAGCGCATGCGTAATTACATTTTGAGATATTGTATGTGTTACATGTCTTACACTTTGAAATCTTGTGGTCCTACTTTATACATTACTTAAACCCGTGAATTCATCAGCTTTATGTTGACGTTTTAAAGCATGTTTTTCTCAGGTCAATAAGGTACAAGGCAAGGATACATTGGGTCTCGTCATTTTGGGAGTCACATTGCATAAAGATTTGTGTGCATTACATTTGGGATATATTTGTTATGTATTAAAATCATTACATTTTCAAGGATGAACAAGTTAAGCTTTGAGTGTTTGTAACATGATATTTCATTATATCCAATGTATCATTTTCAAACGACTCATTTAGAGGTCGTTCTCTCATCTTGTGCTATTGATCTATGAAGTAACACTCTCAGACCCTTATTCCGCTGCGACCCTATTTTGGGGTGTTACAGATTGGTATGTAGAGCCAAGGTTATAGAGAACCAGGTCAAATGTTTTGCTTGGACTATAACCGTTTTCAAACATTGCATCATACAAAAGTTTTTCACGGACATACATACACTATTTGTTTGCATTGACTGCTTACATAATCTATATACGTACTTATATTATATTACGTATATTACTATACATGTCTTATATATTATACTTATATAAGTTTATTTTATTGTTACAAAAGTCATGTCCACTTCGACATTACCTACACGTCTGTTTATATTCTAATTCGAGCCATGGATATTTTAGGTGGGTATCTGTGATGAGCTAGAGCATCTTAGGAGCCGCTGTAGTGTCTTGACAGGCACCATGTAACATCCCCACCACCGAGAATTTTGAAATTTTCAAGACGATTTTTACCTCTTTGACTTTTTGGGTCTTACTTGACTGTTGATTTTGGTCTTTTATCGTCCCGTAAAAACAATTACCGCGTGACCGGTAAAATTTTCGGAACATATTTCAAATAATAAATCATATTTATTATTATATTTCCCAAGTGGATGTTATTTTTAATTTATTTGGCTTGAAAACGAAAAAGATATATATTAATTAATAGTTGGGATTGTATCAAAAAAGAAACGAACACTAAATCACTGTTTTCACGATTCGGGTCGGACCCTAAAGCAATTTGATGTTAAAGATATTTCAACAACTTTTTTTAGATTACCCATAGACTTGAAAACAATCACAAGAGGGCTAAAAACAACTCGCAATAGTTTGAAAAAAAAACTGCACACAACGGTTACCGACACACCAAAAAAAATAATTAAATTTATTAATACACTATTTATTTATAAAAAATATTAAATAAAATTAATTAATATTTTACTTATTTAAGCGTTGTTGATAACGCGAATATCCGAGTTAAAATTTCTTTTTTTTAATATTTTTATTTTTAAAACCAAGTCACAAAATCAATAACAGATAGTTAATTTTAAATGTTATAAAATATTTATGAAATTTATCAAGTAAATACGTCATTTTTAACAGAAAAATGATTGAAAAACATGGCGTCAAGATTCGATTTGTGAATCGTCCGATAAGAGGTCAAACGAGTCCCCCGAACCAATATTTTATACAAAGTTCTTAAAGTTACACATTTAGTCCCTCAAGAAAATAAACACATTCCACATTATGATTTCAAACAGTTTTTAATATAAATATAAAAAAACTATTACAATAAAAATTTTCAATTCCACTCAAAATTTACCACACACACAAATACTCAAACCACTCCCTCTCTCTCTCACCAAAATTTTCGCCAACGTTGCCTAAACCACACCAGCCACCGCTCGGCCACCGCTCGCACGCTGCCGAAAAAGTTGTTCCGGTGGACTTTTCCGGCCAAACCCAAAAAATAATCCCCGCACACCCATCTACCCGATCCTCAAATCACTCGCCCTCACAACGCTGCCCGTCGCAACCCCCCCCTCAGCCGAAGCACAGACCGCCCACCCCCCTTTGTGTTTTTATCGGACTGCGTAACCACAACCCTTAAAAAGTGTGCGTTCGGTTGGGTTTAACCACAAATGTGCGTCGTGTTTAAATAATGGCACCAAAGGGTGCGATTGGTTATCATAAACACCCAAGAGTGTTTTGTTTTCGTGACAGCCCCTCCAAGGGCGTTTTGCTTCGGGAACCCAAGCCACCGCACCACAAGGGTGGGCTGGTATGTGTCTCAAACGACTCAAGGGGCTTGGTTTGGTTTGTAACGAGCCCAGCACAGGGCGAGTTTTTGTTTGTTTTTTGCAACCAGCAGGGGACGTTTGTTTTGCTATTTATAACAGCCGTTAGAGTGCGTTTGGCTGCCGTGACAGCCGTTAGGGTGCGTTTGGTTTATACTTCACAAAAAGGGTTCGTTTGGTTTTATATATAAAGGGTGTGTTTGGTTTAGCGAAACGGCAAATAAATATATCAATAAAGTTTTATAAATATTAAAACCGAATAAATATTGGTGGTTTAAATTGGTTAAATAAATATGGTGTTTACTAATTGGTTTAATTTAGATATAATAACGTATAAATATTATATTTAGAACACGCGGACATTTGAGATATTGGAAACACTCGAATAACTGTGCAACCACATATTGATTAAGGGAAAAACGTTGAGATTTGCGAAAACGGGACAGTCTTGCGAAATGTAATATAAAATCTATATTTAATAAATGGTTTTACTAAAGCTACTATTATTTTAGAAGCCGATAAAATGGACTAAGTTATATTTTAAAAGTATATTAAAATATAACTATACAATAACCTGAGCAACGAACGAAAACTATGCTTGTACAATGAGACAACTATTTTAGACACGACCTGTCGAGGAAACGAAATACAAACTTATAAAATATTATTTTATATTTTATAATTGTCAGCTAGTAGATAACATAGTAATTGTTGTAAAAGCTTTATAAACATCGTTTAACTTAATTGGTAATCTTAAAACGTACGATTACGTTTATACAGGAACTTTTTATTTAAATTAAGTGATGATTTCAGAAAAAACGGGTCAAACTTATTGGTTTAATAATTTTACTCACACTTATTATATAATAGTTGCAAAGTATTATATACTTTTCAGAAATCTTTGGATTGTTGTCTTTGTTATATAATTCACGGTATGAATTATATAAGAGTTATTTTTCATATGTAATATATAAAGAATATATTACGTACTTTGCGTTCACTTTTCAATTTATTTATTTAACCAACCACCAAACTATTACAACTTGAAATCTAAATCTTTTGTCAACGTGTCGCGTTGACGTAACCATTCATCGGAAAACCCAAATTCATTATCCTAGGTTAGTGGGACTTAACAGTTAAGTTAAGCTGCAACTTCTTGATCGAGCCGCTTCGTCTTCCGTTGTGTCGGGCATATCAGATGCCTATCTGTCAATCGCTCTACATCATCGAGGTGAGTTCATAACCTCGCTTTTCAATCTTTTGAATGTTCATAAACCCGCGAGGGGGATACATGCTTGTCTACAAACTCTTCTACTTACTCGGTTATCTTATAACAACGTGATTGTTTTTAAAGGATATTGGGAGTTTATAGCCCCATGTTTTACTTGTTTTACATATATTTTTGGGGTGAGAACATGCTTGTTTGCAAATGCGTTTACATGGTTGATTACAAATTGGTTGCATACTCATTTACATAGTTCGCTATGGGATACATTATTTGACTTCATTTTTGGTCACAAATACATACTTTACATTTGAAATGATTACGGATTAGCTCAGGTTGTATGTTATAGAGTGATTCAATGCTGAGGGTGCCCAGGTGGGGGCATCCGGTGTAGGCACACGTAAAGTAATTCAATGCTGAGGGTGTCCAGGTGGGGGCATCCGGTGTAGGCACATGTAAAGTAATTCAATGCTGAGGGTGTCCAGGTGGGGACGTCCGGTGTAAGCACATGGCTATTATTTCTGTTAGCGCATCAGTTTCATGAACTTAGAGTAATCGTAATCATTGTTTTATACTCACATGGATATTTACTGTGCCCTAAAGTAAAGTGGCAATACATACTTGAAACATTTTGGTGACATTAAATTGATCATGCATTCTTTATAAATCTTTGGGATAAGATTGGTACTTTTGGTGACATAAAATGTGTCGTGCATTCTTTATAAATCTTTGGGATTTTTACATGGTACTGTGATGACACAGTGGACAAATACATTCATTTGAAACTTACATTCATATTTAAACTAACCTATGAACTCACCAACTTTATGTTGACCGTTTTAAGCATGTTTTTCTCAGGTGATATAGATACTTGGCTTACTTGAAGTGCATTGGAGTCTATACATTCAAGTTTTTCATGGTGATGCAATTATGGGACAAATGTTATATCAATTTCAAGGAAATCAACGAGATTATTTTTCAAACGACACATTTAGAGGTCGTTCTCTTGTATCTAGCGCTGTGTATTATGAAGTAGCACCCCAAGTGGTATTCCGCTGCGTTGTGATTTTTGGGGGTGTTACAGATTGGTATCAGAGCACTGGTTATAGAGAACTAGGTTGCATATTTTACCCTAGACTATAACCGTTTTCACAAACTATCACCAAGACCAACGTACCACCTGGTCATAAAGCACAGCCCCACCAACACCAGATTATGTACCTGGTCCAGAGTACCCAAAGTACTTGGTGCCATCTGATGATGAGGTACCTATTGAGGATCAGCCTCTACCGGCTGATGCTTTACCTACATCCCCATCACCGCGCTATGTTGTTGACTCCGATCCTTTAGAGGAGGACCCCGAGGAGGATCCTACTAACGGAGGAGATGATGTTGATGATGATAATGATGATGATGATGAGCATGAGGACGAGGATACAGAGGCATTCGAGACAGACGAGTCTGCAGCCACACCACCTGTACCATCACCTAGACTTCGCAAGGCTAGGATATTTGTCCGACCCCAGACACAGATGTCAGCTGCTACTGAGGCACTCATTGCTGCGGTTGCGGCTGCAATACCTTCATCACCACCACCATCTCTACTTACTCCACTATCATCTCCACTTCCCCAGATTCCCTCACCACCATTACCACTACCATCACCACCTACCCATACTAGCCCTACCTATGCTGAGGCACCATTGGGCTACAGAGCGGCCATGATTCGGTCGAGTGTTACATCACCACTACCATTACCTGCACCATCATCACCTTTGTTATTACCTGCTACTGACCGTAGGGAGGATGTTCTCGAGGCTGATGTGCTGCCTCAGAAGAGGTTGTGTTTGACTGCTCTCGCTCATAGGTTTAAGGTGGGGGAGAGTTCAGCAACTGCTACTGCTAGACAACCTAGATTAGATGTTACTTATGCTACTGATTACAGTTTAGTTGATACTGTGGATGTCACCCTTGGACGCCCTATGTATAGAGAGATTGGCTATAGGATTACGGATGTTTGGGATGACATGGTTGGGGATATAGAGGGGAGAGCACCGACCACTTTGTAGGAGTTGAGCCAGAGAGTGACAGATCTTGCCACTACTCTTGCTCGAGATACTCATGAGATGTATGTTCGATTTGAGGACGCCTAGGATGACCGTGCTCTTCAGAGAGCCCGAGTCAACATGTTATTTAGAGATAGGCGATATTATCTCCACACAGCTAAGCTTTTAGAGAGCGACGCTAAGTACGCCCGACAAGCATGGTCACAGGCCATGAACTGTAATAGGGCGGTACATGCTGAGCTCCTAGCATATCGAGTAGAGGTCAGGGCATTGCATGAGTAGATCGGTGTACTATAGAGGCAGATTCAGTAGGGACATGACAGGACCAGAGAGCCAGAGCCCGCTAGAGATCCAGAGCCTCAGGATGGACCAGCTGATGCTGGTAGTAACTGTTAGTATTGTATCATTTGTTAGCTATCCTGTATAGCCTGCTAAGTTTTATGGGTAACTCCCAGCTAGTAGGCTGTATGGATCTTTTGTAATCATTTAGCTATCTTGTATGACATGCTAAGTTTTATGGGTAACTCCCAGCTAGCATTGCATTAGGACCGTATTTTCATTTTGTATCTCATCTGTACTGGTCATTTGTAACCAAACTATCATGTGTGATTATCGATATTGTTATGTATGAATTTCGGTTTATTTATGTCATTGTTGATATCACTTCGGTTGTATATTTTACTGTGTAATGTGATCTCATTTTATTTATTATGCATATGTAATATGTGCTTAATTACACATATTTTATATCCAATAAAACAAGCTTAAATGACCAAAAACAGACAAAAACTGCCAAATATATGTTTGTTTTGCATTTGTGTTGTGCAGGAAACGGATATTCACAAAAGGACGAAAAACAAAGCCAAAAACAACAAAACTGAGCACGGAATGGAAAAGTGTGAAAAGACGAAGCCAAAAAGTCAAACAGTCAAAGTCAAGTCAACTCCGAGAAGCTGAATCAGAATAATACAACTTAAGGGACCAAAATTGCCAAATCAAAAGCTGTGTATCTTGGTAAATAACTACAAGGACTGAATTTGCAATTTCAGTAAAATACAACTTTAGGGGTTAAATCTGCCAAATCCCTAAAGTAGTATTAACACAAGGACCTCCTATGTCATTAACATATATGACTTGGAGGGCTTAACCTGCCAACCTTTCAAAGTGGTATCACAACAAGGACGAATTTTGCAAGATCAAATATAACCATGAGGGGCCATATTTGCCAAACACACAAAACTCTTTCCCTGTCCCTCACAAACAACATTTCCCGCCAATTTCACCCAGATACAACTCACGGGTGTCTTCCCACCTTTTTACCCTGCAACCTCTACAACCCCATGGACAATCCCTCCCCCTCACCTCCACTAACATCTCCTCAGTCCCCAAACACCTTTCCATGCTGGCAATCCTCACCAATTTCAACAAACAACCAAAATCGATGGTGGTAATGACTAGGAATGAAATCAAAGGCTGGGATTTGCTTATAATTCCTCTCACACAACAAGCACAACCTTGTTTTTGTCTCACAAAGAAAGCACAAAAGGAAGACCCAAGAAGTGAAGATTTTAGCTATAAATAAGCCTCTTGTAAGCCTGAGGGAGAGCATCTTTTTCTTTTAGCTTATTTTTCAGTAACTTTAGCTTAATGTCATTTTTATTCAAGTCTTGTAACTTTTTAAGGTTTAATGAAAATTTGAAGGTTTTGAGTATTAAAATTCTGTTTTATTTATAAGCTTTATCTCACTTGTTGCTTAAACCATCTCATAAGTTCTTTTAAGCTCTTTTGAACTCACTTAAGCTGTTTTAACCTGAGCTCTTAAAGATTTTCAAATACTTAAAGGTTTAAGCCCTTTTTTACTTAAAAAGCACTCATGAGTGTGTAAATATGAATGGAACATGGTAGATTGTGGATGGCCATGATTTTAGAGCCTCATGTGAGGCATTAGGATTGGTTAAACACTGAATGAGTGTTTAACTTCTGTTCCAAAAGCTAGGACCTTTGTAAGTTTCCATTTTTAATTTTTAGCTTATTTTTACTGTAGCATTGGCTTATTAGTGCTTATTCTTGTGTATCTCTGTGTTCTATGCTTATTTAGGCTCATCTTTAAAGTTATAGTCAATTTAGTTTAGTTTTAACAGTATTCTGTCTTAAAAAGCTTAAAGACTGCTTCTTTTGTTCAGCTTATTTAAAGTGCTTAATATTGGTTGTAAGTTGCTTATTATTGCCTATAAATGCTAGTTGTTAATCTGTTTGCAAGGTTCTCAGCCTAAAACACCTTTTTATAAATTGAAAAGTCCAAAACCATTTTTAAAGGGGTGTTTGGGACAGTGACCAAAATGGGTCAGTTTGGTCATATGTATGGGTTAAAGTCTTTTAGCTAACTTTCATAAGCTCTTATTAGTTAATTTAATTAAGAAATTTTAGTTTTTAAAGTTTGAAACTTAAGTTTAGATGTTATAGAGTTAGAAGTTTAAATTTGTGTTTAATCTGTTGAGACATTAAGCTCTTAGGATAAGCTTTGGTTAAAATGCCCATTAGTGTTAACATCTGGTCTTCTTCTTGAGTCTTAAATGCAGTGGAAGTAAGTTAGTTTAAGTGTGCAAGTGTCAATTGAGGTTTGGGTTAAATCTGTCAAGCCAGATTGGTTCAGTGGTAAAATCACTAAAGGGCCTTTTTCAATCTAAATTTTAAGGTAGTAAAAAGCTGTTTTAGGTTCTAATTTTTCTTGCACAAGCTCTTTGTAGCCTAATTTCAATCTTTTTTAGCTTACTTGATAAATTAGAGCTTATTTTGAATACTTATTTAGGTCTGCAATATCACATTTATTCATTTTTAAGTCTGTTAGAAAAAGCCCAAAAATATGAATGTCAGCCTTTTTCATTTAACTTTAAAATAGTGTAGATGGTTCCCAAACTCCTTTTTCTTAGATGATTGGGATAGCTTATAGGTTAAGATTTTTAGTGGAATAGTTCTTTTTGTCTTAAGAATCCGTCTGTTAGCTTATTTTTAAGCCCAAAAGTGCCTAGTCAGCCTGTTTGGACCCCTTTTGGGTCAGTTTTGCTTATTTGCTCATTAGTGCTTTTTAGTTGCTCATCTTGTGCTTATTACTGTCATTTTTGCTTATTAGGATGGCCTTAAGCCATTGATAGCTTATTTTGCTAGGTAAGTAGCTTATTCGAGCTTATTTGTTTGCAAACAGTTTGAGTATTAAGACATTAAGCATAATCTGTCACTTTTAAGCCCAAATTCTAGCTTATTTATAAGCTTTCACAAAAAGTCATAGTTAAGAAAAAAGCTTATTTTCAAGTGCTTAAAAACTTTGTTAAGAAAAATTTTCAAAAAAAAATAATAAGGGGAGAGTGGAAGTCCTAGGGAGCCTGGGCTCGAACCCAGGACCTCAACACTCTCTACCCTCTTATACCAACACACACAACCATCTGCGCCCTTGGGTCTTTTCCGTTAGACCTTGGGCGCATTTGGTACTTAAGGGCTTTTAGGCCCATAAGCTTATAAGCTGTCTTGGCTTATTACACAGCTTATTCGATAAGCTGTGTAGCTTTTCTTATTTTTCATAGGACCGTTTACCCCTTAGCTATTTTCTGTATTTTTTCTAGATTTTTTTATAAACGTTTAGTATTTTTTATAATTTATTTTCTTTAAAAACTTAAAAAATTCATAAAAAATAAAATAAAAGTCAGAAAAATATAAACTTTTTTTTAAAAATTTTCTTTTTTATATAGTTTCTAGGAAAATTGTTAAAGATTTCGTAGGGTCATTTTTTCAAAAATTCATTTTTTAAAGAACGGGATTCGTCCCCGTTTTTGTTTTGACTCGTTTTTGGTCCAAACGAACTCCGTTTTTAGTCTAGTTTTTTTTAAACTTCGTTTTTAGTCAAGTAGAATCTATTTTTTTGTCTAAAAATTGTTCTAGGGTTAAAATTGCAAAATTTAGGTTTTTGACCCTCGTTTTTCGTGCCCGTTTTAGGTTTTAAGTTATTTAGGTTTTATTTATTTGTTTTTGCATTTTTCATCATAGAAATAGAAAAATCAATCAAATCATCATCAAATTCAAGCATCAATTATCAATTCGTCATTCGATTTTCCATTCACGCCTCGTTGGGACTTAACGACCCGGGAATCATACTTCCGGACACATATATATATTTTAATTTGTGAACTCTTAACCAATCTTGGGACTTAACGACACCTAAAATCAAACTTCACGGAAATATATATATTCATATTTGTGAACATTTGACCAATCCATGTGCTAAAGGCGAGTTGGTTGATTGTTTGCCTTTGTTATTAATTATATATATAAATATATATATATATATAAAAATATATATAATATATATTTATATATATATATAGTAAATATATAATTTAAATATATATATTTTAAACTATCCGGTACTAATCATGTCTGGTTCACCCAGTGTGTGCCTAGGCACTCTTTTATTCTTTGGATGGCTATAAGAGGAAGATTGAAGACTCAAGACAGATTATCTAAGTGGCTTAACATCCAAGATATGAGTTGTCCTTTCTGCAAGCAATGTAAGGACTCCTACTCTCATTTATTCTTTAGTTGCAATTTTTCTAGAAGGTTGTGGGAAAGACTGAAGAGTATGGCCAAATTTGAAAACATATCTAATTCTTAGGGCCAAGTTATTTCTAGTATTGTTAGTATGCCTGCTAAGAATACCATTTGGAGTGTCATCCAAAGACTAGCTTTTGGTGCTTCTGTATATTTCATATGGCAAGAAAGAAATTTTAGACTTTTTGGTGGCCAGAGTAGGACTGAGGATGCTGTGTTTAAGATCACTGTGGATTCAGTTAGATATAGAATTATAGGACTCAAACTGTAGGTCACAAATGATGTGATCAAAGCTGCTGATATATGGAATTTTCTAGTTGATAAGATAAGTAGATATAAATATAAGATAAGTAGATAAGTAGATATAAATATATGCCATCTCGTGTTTGGTTTCTAAAAGGGCCACACATATTTGAATGCACAAGTCCTAGCATATCCTTAGCCCTGTTCCCTATTCAAGAGAATGGTTTCTTAGTCATCTTTCCACATATACATTGTTCACACACATAAAATGAATCAGATCCAATTGACCCGATAATACCTTCACTTTGAAGTATCTTGATGCGTTGTTTGTTTATGTGACCAAGGCAGAAATACCACAAATAGGTCTTACTCAAATCAAATTTAGTATGCTTAGCAATATCAAACACACATGTATCAATTGAGATTACACCATCCATATCTATCTCAAAAATGCCATTTCTAGGAAATGCATTATAATAAAACTTACTATTCTTTAGAACAGAAATATTGAAATGCGTAAATGCAAGTTCAAAACATGCATCTCTCAAATGAGAGACCAAAATAACACCATTGGTAATAGTAGGTGACTAATGACATTGTTCAAATCAATGTTCCATGCCACTAGGTACATTAAGAAAATAAGATCCAATGGCTTCAACATCAACACTATTCCCATTTTTGATATATAACACCAAGACATCCTTTTATAGTCTCCTACTATTTCTCTTTTCCTAAACATTATTATAAATTTGAATTCCACAACCTGTATCAAATACCTAGGAATTAGGAGAGATATCAAATATTTGGTCTGTAAAGATTAGGAAGCATACCTCTTGGGGATGGAAGCAAATTTTAATGCTTAGGGACATAATTAGAAATTTTGTTCACTTTAAGATTAGGAATGGTAGAAACTATTATTTCTGGTATGACAGATGGAATGAGAAAAGTCCATTGTGTAATTTGATCAATTATAGCACCCTCTTGTATGATAGTGATGCCATGAAGACTAAGGTTGCTGATTTAATTGGTGAGGATGGATGGAAGTGGCCTAGAAGTTGGAGTAATAGATTCAAAGAAGTGCTTAATATGTAGGTGCCTAGACTTACTAATGAAATTGATGACAAGGCTATTTGGATTAACAAGAAGGGTAAAGAGAAAAGTTTTAGTGTTAATGAAGTTTGGAAAGGAATAAAATGTGACTCTGCAAAGGTTATATGGTATAATCATGTCTGGTTCACCCAGTGTGTGCCTAGGCACTCTTTTATTCTTTGGATGGCTATAAGAGGAAGATTGAAGACTCAAGACAGATTATCTAAGTGGCTTAACATCCAAGATATGAGTTGTCCTTTCTGCAAGCAATGTAAGGACTCCCACTCTCATTTATTCTTTAGTTGCAATTTTTCTAGAAGGTTGTGGGAAAGACTGAAGAGTATGGCCAAATTTGAAAACATATCTAATTCTTAGGGCCAAGTTATTTCTAGTATTGTTAGTATGCCTGCTAAGAATACCATTTGGAGTGTCATCCAAAGACTAGCTTTTGGTGCTTCTGTATATTTTATATGGCAAGAAAGAAATTTTAGACTTTTTGGTGGCCAGAGTACTGAAGGATGCTGTGTTTTAAGATCATGTGGATTCAGTTAGATAAAGAATTATAGGACCAAAACTGTAGTCACAAATGAGTGATACAAAGCTGCTGATATAAGGAATTTTTCTAGTTATAAGATAAGGTAATATAATAAAAGATAAGTAGAAAGTAGATATTAATACCTGCCACGCAATGTTTGGTTTAACTAAAAGGGCCACACACATTTAAATGCACAATTCCTCGCAAAATCCTTAACCCTGTTCTTCCGCTATTCAAGAGAATGGTTTCTTAGTCATCTTTCCACATATACATTGTTCACACACATAAAATGAATCAGATCCAATTGACCTGATAATACCTTTACTTTAAAGTATCTTGATGCGTTGTTTGTTTATGTGACCAAGGCAAAAATACCACAAATAGGTCTTACTCAAATCAAATTTAGTATGCTTAGCAATATCAAACACACATGTATCAATTGAGATTACACCATCCATATCTATCTCAAAAATGCCATTTCTAGGAAATGCATTATAATAAAACTTACTATTCTTTAGAATAGAAATATTGAAATGCGTAAATGCAAGTTCAAAGCATGCATATCTCAAATGAGAGACCAAAATAACACCATTGGTAATAGTAGGTGACTAATGACATTGTTCAAATCAATGTTCCATGCCACTAGGTACATTAAGAAAATAAGATCCAATGGCTTCAACATCAACACTATTCCCATTTTTGATATATAACGCCAATACATCCTTTTATAGTCTCCTACTATTTCTCTTTTCCTAAACATTATTATAAATTTGAATTCTACAACCTGTATCAAATACATAGGAATTAGGAGAGATATCAAATATTTGGTTAGTGAAGATTAGGAAGCATACCTCTTGGGGATGAAGCAAATTTAATGCTTAGGAGACAGAATTAGATAGTTTGCTTCACTTGAAAGATTAGGAATGGTGTAGAAAACTCTTATTTTGGTATGACAGATGGATGAGAAAAGTCCAATTGGTGTAATTTGATCAATTATAAACACATTTGTATGATAGTGATGCCATAAAGACTAAGGTTGTTGATTTAATTGGTGAGGATGGATGGAAGTGGCCTAGAAGTTGGAGTAATAAATTCAAAAAAGTGCTTAATATGTAGGTGCCTTAGGACTTACTAGAATGTGAATGATGACCAAGCTATATTGGATGTTAACAAGAAGGGTTAAAGAGGATAAGCTTTTAGTGTTAGAATAAGTTTGATAAGGAATTAAAATGTGACTCTCTACAAAGGTTATATGGTATAATATGTTGGTTTTCACCTAGTGTGTGGGCCTATGCACTCGTTTATTCTTTAAATGGCTTTAAGAGGAGATTGAAGAGCTCAAATAAGATTTCTAAAGTGGTTCTTAACATCATAGAGATATGAGCTGTCCTGTATCTACAAGCAATGTAAGGACTCCCACTCTCCGCTTTATTTCTTTAGTTGTAATTTTTCTAGAAGGTTGTGGGAAAGACTGAAGAGTATGGCCAAATTTGAAAACATATCTAATTCTTAGGGCCAAGTTATTTCTAGTATTGTTAGTATGCCTGCTAAGAATACCATTTGGAGTGTCATCCAAAGACTAGATTTTGATGCTTCTGTATATTTCATATGGCAAGAAAGAAATTTTAGACTTTTTGGTGGCCAGAGTAGGACTGAGGATGTTGTGTTTAAGATCACTGTGGATTCAGTTAGATATAGAATTATAGGACTCAAACTGTAGGTCACAAATGATGCTGAGATCAAAAGCTGCTGATACTATGGCTATTTTCGAGTTGACTAAGAGAAGCTATAACGATATAGAAGAAAAAGTAAGATAGATAAAGTACGCTCGCTCGTAAATATCATGCATCTGTGTTGGTTTCTAAAAGGGCCACACACATTTGAATGCACAGGTCCTAGCATATCCTTAGCCCTGTTCCCTATTCAAGAGAATGGTTTTGTTTGTCATCTTTCCACATATACATTGTTCCCACACATAAAATGAATCAGATTCCAATTTCGCTCCCCACCCCCCCCCCCCCCCCCCCCCCCCCCCCCCCCCCCCCCGGATAATACCACCCCCCTACTTTGAAGTATCTTGTGCGTTGTTTGTTTTATGTGACCAAGCAGAATTACCACTATAGGTATTACTCAAATCAAAATTTAGTTATGCCTTAGCAATATCAAAAAAACACAATATATAAACGAAGATTACAACCATCCATATCTATCTCAAAAATGCCATTTCTAGGAAATGCATTATAATAAAACTTACTATTCTTTAGAATAGAAATATTGAAATGCATAAATGCAAGTTCAAAACATGCGTCTCTCAAATGAGAGACCAAAATAACACCATTGGTAATAGTAGGTGACTAATGACATTGTTCAAATCAATGTTCCATGCCACTAGGTACATTAAGAAAATAAGATCCAATGGCTTCAACATCAACACTATTCCCATTTTTTATTTATAAGACATCCTTTTATAGTCTCCTACTATTTCTCTTTTCCTAAACATTATTATAAATTTGAATTCCACAACCTGTATCAAATACCTAGGAATTAGGAGAGATAGCAAATATTTTGATCATGAATAAACCTGGATTTCCAAGCAATCCAATTTGCTTGATTCATTTCAACTCAGCAAAATAAAAGGGACCGTTCATCTTCTAGTTTCCTATCTTTCTGTAATGGAAACACTTTGTATCCTTTGCTACACTCTCTTTCTTTGGGGGCAGTGGAACTTTCTTCCTATCCTTAGCTTCCCTTTCCCCTTTTCCATGACTAATTTTTCACTCCTCGAGTGTTAACCGCAAGCACATATGGCATAGGATGTCCTAGACGTTCTAACTTATCGATGTAGATCCTTATATTCAGAACACAAGAGCTAACCGATTGATCTTCCTCCATCTTACACGCATTCAGCTTCCTCTGAGTGTCATAAGAATACGATATTGCAGGCTGAAATCTGAGATGGTGTTAACCACAGTCAATGCACATATGGATAGGATGTCTAGACGGTTCTAACCTTTATGAGTCGTAGATGTCTTTGTATTTCAGACACAAGATCTAACCGAATGATCTTCCTCTACATGGTTTAACACGCATCAGGCTTCCTCTGAAGGTGTTCATATAACTCTTTGGTCTAGATGAGTTTTGAAACATGTGTGTCAAATCATGATCATATCAAACGCAGAATGATATCCATTCCTTTTATACTCAGTTGTCATGTATGCTAAGTGACATATTGAGCTACCTCGGACAAGGTCAGGGAATAGTGTATTCAATTACCTTCATAATTAAATGCGATCTCAAGTCTTGTCTGTGCCCAACCTCAAAGGAGGGAATGGAAATTAGAAAAATTAAGTTTCTCATTCTTAATTAGAGAACGAATAGTTTGAGCATTCATATTTTTGTTTGGTACAAACATCAATAAAAAATAAACTCCATTTAGTATTTTTGATATTGTACCCTTTAAATAAATTAATTACCCTTGTTTAATGAAAACTTAAATATTTAAAGCCCAGATCCAACTTAATAGAGTCACTATTTGATTGATCACGGCACTAGTGGTACATTAAAAGATAGACAACAATTATTGATTGTATCTCTATACAACTCTTAGATCTTTATTGTACCTAGAAATCTAAATTTATGGCACGTTGTCCTATCTTTGCCCCGAACTCTAGTCTGACCATCTGCAAGGGTTAGTCCAACCCGAGGTTGATGGAAAGTCTAAGGCGCTTGAATACTCTCCCGACAATTCACTCATGAAGCCATATTACACGGGGTCTGACCATGCTACAAAATGGGTGGGTTGTTCTCATCTTAATTGGATAGCACGACTAACATTTTATAGATAACTTATATGTCAAAACGTGTATCATAAGTAATACATGCCTATTACTTACGATGGAATTTTGTTAAAACATTTTAACAAGTTTAAACTCTATAAAACAATTTTGGTGTTTAACTTTTAACACCCCTTTTAACCCTTAAACGTAAAACGGTGTTTAACACGCATAATCAAATCAAGCAATACGGTAAACACATTCATCAAAACATAAATTATGCATAGTCTAGCCTAAAATCCTATAATTATGTCTATGAGTTAACACAGACACTATGGCCATCTAGGGTTTCTCCAAAGCTCCCACTTGACACAAGATCCTAACATATTAGTCAAGCAGAGCATAAATTCACGCCATCTTGCTCCTTGGATTCAACATTGATATTCGTCTTGTTACATTTATAAAAATGAGAAATACAATCCTATTCTAATACTTACAATTGAAATAAATACATAACGAAAACTAGATACAAATCGCAACTTGGCATCGAGGCCGAAAAACTTAGACGTCATAACCATGGCGTAAAAACTAATTATCAAATAATTAAATCACGATGAAAGGTTATGGGCAAAACGGGTTATACATAATAATAATAACAATTATTAAACTACAATTTTCTTGCTCTTGATCAACTTTACATGAGATTGATTATGATGAATATAGAAAATTGAAACACATAATTTTAACGAGTGAATCAAAGGAATTAAATACAATATTTAATTTCCATATATTATTTGGATCATCTATACTCACATTTGACAGATCTACCACTAGTTCTGTTAAACAAATATAATCAAAATTAACAAGAAAGGTGATAAGTTTTACAACACTTATTTATGTGCCATCAAGTCAACTCTACGTTTGTGTTGCAGAACTTTATACTTAAATCCAACAAGATTTAGATATGACACTATGACCATAAAACTCATGTTTAAAACAAATCACAGAAAATTACAAACTCGTTAAGTGGCTGTGTAGGAAAACGTAGGGTACAAACTTGAAATTTTCATAATCATTATCGAAGATAAAAAGCACCCTAAAATGATTTTCCATGAGCCAGTGATCCATATCTTTTACTTAGTAAAGGAAAACGTCAAGTAGGGTATTCGTATTTCAAAAAATCAAATCATACTTTATTTAGTAATATTTTTTTAATTATATATTTTCTTTTGGATTAAAAATAAAAAATAAAAGCTAA
>BQNB010040710.1:0-7500 GCA_026074375.1 Tanacetum coccineum
AAAAGTAACCAGATATTCAAGTCTTCATGACAATCCTTATATGCTCGAACAAGTCATCTTCGTTGCAGAGGTAGAAAGGTCAGAAGATGAAATAAGTACACTTCCCCGTGACGTATTACTTTAATCCCGAATAAGTAATAATGAATCAACCCCGTAGTCATTTGACGAAATTAAATCCCGAGACAAGCCTTTTAGCATTTTTCGTGAATCTTTGAAACAAATCTTTTTAAGCAATAAGTGATGTTTTTGTTATTATATTTTTAGCCACAATAGTCCGATCCATTTATTTAAAATTAGCAATCAATGTATAATTTCAGCCCAAATTCGCAGCCTAAGTAATAGATAAGCATACTTTCAACCCATTAAAAAAATCGATATAAAATTGCAACCCATTACCATTTTTGATTAACGCCCATTTCATAATAAATCCAATAGCAGTCCATGATTACCCGGGCCTAATGAGATTCGGTAATATCCAAGTCCAATTTGAGCCCAACCTTACAACTATTATGATATATATCACAATTAGTTTCACACCTTACCCTAAACCTAATCACATTCATCCGCAGCCACTAACAATTCTCCAAACTCGTTATCTCTCCAAATAAATCCATCCGCCTCCTTCTTCTCAACTTAGTCACCAAAACTCATTCCTGCCTTATTTCTCCAATCGATAATTGAACACATCTTGATACACAATTAGCCTCACAACCATATCATTTCCAATCAACAAACAATACTCAAAGAAAGAAAAGATCGCAGCTACCATATGCAAATACACACGAACACGAATCCACTACCCCATGCAGTTTCAGCTTCAAGGTCTTGTTAATCAACCAAGATCTCAGGTAGGTTTTTCTCTTTTGCTTTGTGGTTTTAATCAACGAAACAAAGAACATAATATAACAGATTTGTTATAGTTCTTTCTTTATTTTCAGAAAGTGAAAGACAAAATACACTTTGTCACAGATCGATGATGACATACCATTTCGTGTGTTTTGATATGTTAAAGATCATAACATCGTTTTTCAACATGAAATTTAATCTGAGATCTTCTTGTTGTTCATTATCGGTTTTGAGTCTTGAGATGTTATTGGAGATGAGGAGTTTGGGAATTAGGCTTGGTTTCGAGTCTTGTGGTGTTGTTGGAGGTGATTGATTGTAGGATTTGTAACTGTTGTAACCCGGATAGGCTGTTGTAAAATCTGTGTCTTCTTAGTTTTCATTTTCGATAAACAAGACTCGGCAACATTTCCGAATTTGTGTATACTTCCGAGTTTGATTGTAACAGATTTAGTAGATACGCACATAGCAACACAGCTGTTCTTTTTCTTTCTTGTAACTGCTTGTACATGTTCGATTTAGACCAAAATCCATTTTCGGAATCTAAGTATGAAACTCGGAAGAAACATGTATATTACCGAGTTTGACTTTGACCTCCGAGTTTGATTGTTTGACCAGTCAAATGTCGAATTTGATGTTTACCAGATCCGAAAATGTAAAATCAGCAGTTAAAACACATTGTATGATCGAATCTGACCGAGTTTGATCATACGATAAAACCGTAAGCATCCAAACTCGATCAGATCAACTAAAATGAAAATAAGCTGAAACAACTGATGTAATAAGCTGAAAAACTGCTATACACTGAAATAAGCTCGAATAAACCACACGAACTAAATCTGGACTGAATCTGAATCTGGACTAAATCTGACTAAATAAGCTCAAATAAGCTGCGAAAATAAGCTGATCAGAATAAGCTAAACATCACGAATCGCCTGTGCGGATCTGATACCACTTGTGAGGTTTCTTAATTCACGATCTCGGGAGGTCGAGGATAATGGAAATAAATGAAAGCCATTTTAGAGAGAGAAAACACTTTATTAATGAATGATTAGTGAAATTACAATTATGAGGTTCACCCCTCTAATGAAGATTAGAGGGGGTATTTATAGCCTAAACACAAGCCATCTTTGGGCTAATTACACTTCTAGTCCTTGTGTTTAAGACTATATAGAAACTAATGTAATTTCCATATAGACACCATATTTTTAATCCTAACAAAGCCTAGCGAAAAGCACAAAGCGGTGAAACGGATCTTTCGATACCTTAATGGAACCATTAACATGGGTCTATGGTACTCGAAGGATACCGATATGTCACTCACAGCTTGTGCAGATGCCGATCACGCGGGATGTCAGGACACTAGACGTAGTACATCGGGAAGCGCTCAGTTCTTAGGTGATAAACTTGTTAGCTGGTCATCCAAGAAGCAAAAGAGCACTGCCATATCGAGTACAGAGGCTGAATATATTGTCTTATCTGGGTGTTGCTCACAAATCCTTTAGATGCGTTCACAGCTAACAGATTATGGCTTTCAATTCAATAAGATCCCTCTGTACTGCGATAACAAGAGTGCGATTCTTTATGATGCAACAATGTTCAACATTCAAGAGCTAAGCACATCGATATTCGCTTCTATTTCATAAAGGAGCAAGTGGAGAATGGAATCGTGGAGCTATACTTTGTCCGGACTGAATACCAACTAGCTGACATCTTTACTAAACCGTTGCCTCGAGAGATATTTAACTTCTTAATCGATAAGCTAGGTATGAAAAGCATGTCTCTAGAAACGTTGAAATTATGTTTTCATATATACATATATACAGGATATGAGTTACCACCATCACTCGTCTGTTTCCTCAGCCAGACATTTCAATGGACGAGTGATGGTGGTAACTCATATCCTGTATATATGTATATATGAAAACATAAAAATTCCAAAAAGATTTTCCTTTTTATAAAATTTTACAAAAACAAAAGAAAAAAATTAAAAAAATCCTTAGAAATGTCATTCAATAATGATACGAGGCTGTAAATGAAGTTCGAGCAGAAGTTTCAAAAGCCTTCAAAACATGCCAAAATGGCTTGCTATTATTTCCGATAGTAACCCGGTCATCATCTTCAAGGCAAGTATGTCGTCAAAAAGACAACTTGACCTCTCAACGGGAATTTATTCTCGGGCATGGTCTACTTTATGACCATGCAAAGTCTTGTGATTATTGCATCACAACCCGTGCTTCTTATAATTCAATAAGTGTACGTTTCAGTGCGCTTATGTGTCAAAATAAGAGAAATCTTATTTTTTATTGGTAAAAAGTTGTCTTCAAAATGAATCAGTGTTTTCTCAGTAATCGCAAAAAGATTTTTCAAAGACAATTCGACCACTCAAACAATGACAACAGCTCTTTAAATAGAAAACGGGTCATTATTTGAGGGGGAGAAATTTTCATCAAATAATCTTTTAAAACGGTCTTTCAAAATAAGTCACGGAATAAACGGATAAAGTTTTTGATAATGACGGATAACAATTTCAAGGGGAGTTAATGGATTTTAACTACACGAGCTTTAGATGTCATTTGTTTCAAACTTCAGGGACTTATTTGAAATATGAGACCTAGTGAGTATAGGCTTTAAACGACATTCGATCAATATTGCCAACACCTCATAGTTGTAAAAGACTTAGGATTGTTTGGAAATAATCAACTAGTTTTAATAGCCTTGAAGTTGATTCTCACGGGATAGATCTAAGCTTAGTTATACCTCAAACACGATCTCAAGTTTGTGTGCGTACAAGGTTTTGCTGATTCTGAGGTGTCGAAACCAGCAAGGGGGAAGGAGTAGATGTATACTTGATAGAGTCCATGGCCTTCTTTTGAAGTCACCTTCTTTAAATTTTAGGCCTTCCTTTGTTTCTTTCGGGTGCACTATTTCAATCACATGGTGGAAGAGACATCTCGTCATTAGTCAATATGCATCATTTGAGTCCCCAGGGGGAAGTGTTGGGTGTATAATTATTTAAAACGTGAGAAGAAATGTTTTTGATTCAATAAATGCTTCCTCAAACGGTTAATCACTAAGCTTATTTTTTAAAGAGAGTAGAAATAGTTGACAAAAGAGGTGCACATAGGTTTGATAAGTATGATGATTCCTTAAGTTAGTCAGTATTCTGCAGAAAGAAATGAGTACATTTGGGACTTAGTTGACTTAGGTGTTTTCATTTCGACTACTTAGAGGGTATAATTGTGACATCCGGGACTTGGTTGACTTTGGTGTTTCAATTTATATCATCATCATTATCGTGTAAGGAGAAATACGGACATCCGGGACTTAATTAACTTTGGTGTTACGATTTCGAATTAATTGTGTACTTCGGATATTTAGGTTTTTTACATCAAGACTGCTTGAGGCGGCTTGTAAGAAAGTTTTGAATCTACTCAAAGAAGGATTGCTGATTTAGGGGGAAGCTAAGACAACTTCTTATGAGAGACTGCGGGGAAGACATACGACTGCTACAAAAGAACCATATGATTCTATCATATGATGTTCTCATCATTCAGGTCAAACCTCGTACATAATAATCTTGTGAATATATAAATATGTAGTGTAGACTTATGGTGATAATAAGGTGTGCTCGGGTACAAATTTTCAAGAATTTCTTAGTAAATTCAAAAAAAATTCAAATTATTGTACTCAACATTATCTTATATACCCTTAAAAATTGAGGGGGAGCAATAATGTTCCTAATAGTTATAGTGTAACATTTTGTCCCCGAACGTTTAATCAATTGATATCCAAAATGTCAAGGGATTAACATTTTGGATAAGGGGAGAAAATGTGATTAAACTGAACTTAACTTGTATTGAAATGTGATCATATAAAATGGTCTCAATGCACTCTACACTTAGCATGTACTACGACTACAGTGCACATATTAAGGGAGAGCTTTTAGTGATGATGAAAAACTCTCAAAGTGTAAATATTTTGATATTTATATCAAACACTTTGATTGAAATTTTCAATGATTTTGGTTTTTATTGTGATGGAATACCTAAAAGACCGACCATGTACTTAAATTTATGGAGTTATAAGGTGGTTAGGCATAGGTATTCAAATCCCATGATCCAGCCAGAACCGGAGGGATCTACCCAGGGATATCCACTAGATAGTGTAGAAGTCCTTAGGTATGATACAAAAGGAGAAAAAGTAAGAATCGGGAATAATGCCGACTGAAATGGAGCTAACACTAGAACAAACCCAACAAGGTGTTAGTTATGAAGTCTCGGTAAGCATTGAAGGGGTTGTCTGACATTGAAGACAGTCATGGACCAAGTGACGCTATGCACAACCCTCCCCAGCCACTCAAGGTCTCTCAACAGACTCTTGTTTCATTTCTCACGGAGATTACACGCATTTCTATCGGCTTTCTCATTCCGAGTTAGTTGATATTGAAAAGGTGGCAGTCTGCTCCAGCCTCCGATCACTAAAAACAAAGTGCACTATTGAGTCTAGAGCCAAAAGAGATCATCCATATATCTCATTAGGACACTTATCAAATTATGCTTGCTAATTCACACAATGTGAATAACAAGATATATATTAAGAGTCCTACGCATTATCCTTGTGATTTTGCCAGAACATCCGAGTGATACTTAAGTATTCACAGTGAAGATGGAAATCCTGCTTGAGCCAACATCAAACAAGCTCATGGTAGGTAACTTATGCGATTCTTATGAATCAAACTTGTGACAACTTTGCCAGAACATCTGAGTGATACCTAGGTATTCACAATGAAGATGGAAATCCCTGCTTTAAGCAACATAAACAACTCTTGGTAGTGACTGGTGCGATTCTTATGAAATCAAAGCTTGTGACAGCTGGACAGCAACAAAGTGCGATTCTTTATGAATCAAACTTGTTCTAGGTTTATATGGATCAACGGTTTAAAGAATTTTGAATTGCTTAAAACTCTCGATGTGTCACAAAACCACTTTAGCAAGTGACACGTCGATTGATTTTCAAATCGATTTTCTATATCAATCGATGAGATAGTAACTCACTGGTTTACTCTTATCGTGTTGTCTGCTTTGAGACGTTCCAATAATGAGAACATGCTGAGTACGATGAATCTAATACTTATGTGTTAGAAAGATTCAATACTACAGCTGGAAATCCTGTCAAGAAGATTCTTCTTAAATTGAATCTATCTGATCACAATGCGAATCCTCACGATTTGGGAAAGGTTTCTTCCTCCAACCAAACCTTTGGGCGAGAATTGACAAAACATATTCGCCCCCTGCTTTATTCTAACTGTCTTTTTTGTATACAGCTATTTAAAGATGGTGGTGGAGGTTCCTGATTCCAGCTGACTTACAAGATCATAGCCACGATGCTCATACCCGATAAACCAAACATAAGGACTTCAGAAAGGCTCAAATACTTATTTCACGACTTTCCACCTACTCTGATAACGAACGTCTTTCTTGAAGTGACAAAGTATTAAAGTCAAAGAATTTCAAAGAAGTTTTAGTCACTCTGATACCCAACGTCTTTCTCGAAGTGACGAAGTGTTAAAGTTAAAGAATTTCAAGAAAGATGCAACATTAAAGCTTTTCAAGTCAACAAATCAAGAAAGGTATGAGCATGTCGGTCCAGAAGTCACAAGTCCACAAGATGGCAAAGTTACAAGATGGCGTAAAGAGATTATGTTTGGTTGATGATCTCAAGATGATCAAGATCACATATTCGCATATAAGTCAAGTTCAAGAAACAAGCTCAAACCTAAAGTCAATGATCACTACAACATATTCACAAGAGAAAGTTAAGAGTACGAGATAAAGACTAAAGATGAAGCATAGTATGCTAGGTTTAAAGTTTTGTAAATTGGAGTGACCTCCCTTAGGGGGAGATTGTTGGAAACACAAAAAGTGTCAGTCACTTCCAAGTTGTAATAGTCTTAGCTCGTAGTTTATGTAATGATTAGATTAGTAATCTAGTCCGGCTCAAGACCTATGGGAAGCCCATCATAGCCCATGAGCCGGCCTATAGGACATATATATACACCTCTCTATGCCTTGGAGAGGTGGTTGTTGGTTGTTTTCATTTTCTATATTTTTCCACCTAGTTAATAACATCATCCATTTCCATATACTTTCTCTCTCTAAAACTTCACAACCCACATCTCACTCTTGTTCTTGGTTTAGATCATAAGATTACATGTATTCTTCAGGCTATAAGGTTTTTGAAGAATACAGTAAGGAAGCTTACTGTTAATGGCAATGAGACTTTTGGTTTTGATAAGTCCAAAGTAGAGTGCTACAACTGCCACAAGAGGGGAGATTTTGCTAGGGAGTGCAGAGCTCCAAGAAATCAAGACAACAAGAAGGAAAGCTTAAGAAGGAGTGTGCCTGTGGAAACATCTACTTCCACAGCTTTGGTGTCATGTGATGGTCTTGGTGGATATGACTGGAGTGATCAGGCATAGGAAGGGCTTAATTATGCACTCATGGCTTACTCATCTTCAAGTTCTGACTCAGAGGTATCCAATGATTTAAATTGTTTAAAATCTTGTATGGAAACTATTAAATTACTTAAATCTCAAAATGATCAACTATTAAGAAATTTAGAGAAATCTAGTTAAATGGTTTTAGGTTATAAAAC
>BQNB010040710.1:22500-47223 GCA_026074375.1 Tanacetum coccineum
AACCAAACAACAAAAACACCACAAAAACACAACACCACCACAACAACAAAAAAAACAACTAGAAACAAAAAAAAAAAAAAAAAAAACAAAAAACAAAAACAACAAACCCAAACACAAAAAAAAACACAAAACCAAAAACAAAAAACAAAAAAAAAAAAAAAAAAAAAAAAAAAAAAAAAAAAAAAAAAAAAAAAAAAAAAAAAAAAAAAAAAAAAAAAAAAAAAAAAAAAAAAAAAAAAAAAAAAAAAAAAAAAAAAAAAAAAAAAAAAAAAAAAAAAAAAAAAAAACACAAAAAAAAAAAAAAAAAAAACCAAAAAAAAAAAAAAAAAAAAAAAAAAAAAAAAAAAAACAACACCAATCAAAAACACACCAAAAAAACAAAAAAAACCCCCAACCCCCCCCAACACACCCCACCCCTCACCCCAACAAA
The DNA here is from genome assembly GCA_026074375.1 of Tanacetum coccineum. Classification (NCBI taxonomy): domain Eukaryota; kingdom Viridiplantae; phylum Streptophyta; class Magnoliopsida; order Asterales; family Asteraceae; genus Tanacetum; species Tanacetum coccineum. Next base: position 22,931 of record BQNB010040710.1, read on the forward strand.
AAAAACACAAAAAAACAAAAAAAAAAACCACAAACACACACAAATAAATAAAAAAAAAAAAAAAAAAACACAAACAAAAAAAAACAAAAAAAAAAAAAAAAAAAAAAAAAAAAAAAAAAAAAAAAAAAGAAAAACAAACACCACCCCCACGCCCCCACCCCCACCCAACCAAACAACCCACCCCCAACACCCCCCCCCCCCCCCCCCCACCACCCCCCCACCCCACCTCCCCCCCCCCCCCCCCCACCCCCACCCCCCCCCCCCCCCCCCCCCCACCACACCCTCCCCCCACCACACCCCACCCCCCCACGCCCCCCACACCCCACCAACCACACCACCACACCCACACCAACCCCCACCACCACACAAACAACCCCCCACCACACCCAACCCCACCACCCCCCCCACCCCCCCCCCCCCCCACCCCCCCCCCCTCACACCACCCCCCACACCCCCACCCCCCCCCCCCACCCCCCCCCTAACCCCCCTCCCCCCCCCCCCCCCCACACCCCCCCCCCCTAACCCCCCACCCCCCCCCCATCCCCCCCCCCACACAACCACACAAAAACCCACCCCACACCCCAAACCCAAAAAACCCCACCACCCCCCACCCCCAAACACACAAAAAACCACACCCCCCGCCCACCCCCCGAACACCACGCCCCCACCAAACACAAAAACAAAAACAACCCTCCCAAACACCACCCCCCAACACCCCTAAACCACACCAACCCACCACCCCCCCCACAACCCCACAAACATCCCCCACCACCCACACACAACCAAAAACACACACCACACAAACCACCACCCACCCCCAAAAACACCCCCCCCCCCCCCACAACCACCACCCAACGACCCCCCCCCCCCCACCCCAAAAAAACAACACACACCCCCCACCCCCCCACCCCCCCCCCCACCCCCACCCCCAAACAACCGACCACCCCACAACAACACCCCCCCTCCCCCCCCCCCACACAACCACCCCCCCCCCCAACCCCCACATCCCCACACCCCCTCCCCCACCCCACCACCCACCCAACAACAACAAACCTCCCCCAACACACAAAAAAACACAACCTCACCACCCCACCACACACACAACCCAACCATTAACCCCAGACCCACCTACCCCCCCCCCCCTACCCCAAACAACCACCCCAAAACCCCACCCACACCCACCCCCCCCCCCCCCCCCCACACCCCCCCCAACCCACCCTCACACCCCCCACCCCCCCACCCACCCACCCCCCCAACACACCCCACCCCCCACCCCCACCCCATACACACCCCCCCACCCCCGCCGACCCCCCCACCCCCCCCCCCCACCCCCCCCCCCCCCCCCCACCCCCCCCCACCCCCCCCCCCCCCCCCCCCCCCCCCCCCCCCCCCCCCCCCCCCACCCCAAGCTCAATGTACAAGTCAATAATGCAAGAAAACCAAACTAGGTCATTTTACCTCCTAAATCACTTTAGTTTCTTACTACCACTTTAGTACAAGGTACAAACACTTAATGCATGACTTCTAAACCCTAAACCTAAACCCTAAGTCATCCTAAAACCCTAATCTAAAACCCTAAACCCTAAACGAAACCCTAAAACCCTAATTTCATTTTAAACCTAAAACTAAGCCCTAAACCTTAATCCTAAACCCTAAACCTTAATCCTAAACCCTAATCCTAACACTAACCTTAATCCTAAACCCTAATCTATCCTTAATCCTAACCCTAACTCGAATTTAAAACCAAAAACCCTAAACCAAACCAAAAACCAACCCGACACCTTTTTGTTTCATTTTGACCCATTTTTAAGCAACCAAGCACCTCAAGCACCACCATGACCTCACCACCATGTCACCAAGCAAGCAACCAAGCACCTCCATCACCACCTTGGCCACCAAGTTTGGCCTTGTCACCTCCTTGTAGCCGAACCCTCTCCAACACCCCACACCTTGCTTAGCTATTTTTCTAGCTCTTCCTAATCACCCTATAGCCTTCATAAGTTACCACTCTACCCACACCTTGGCCACTACTCCAAGAAACTTGGGCACCAAGTTGGTTTCACCCCTACATAAGCCGAAACATACACACCCTTTCATTTCATCCTTCAAACTTAAACACACACACTCAAATGGAGTTCTAGCCATTCCCTAGCAGTAGTAGAAGATCAAGAGAAGCCCTAAGATCAGAATTGAAGCCAAGAACCAAGAGGAAGAAGCCCTTGAAGTCGTTACTAGGCGTGCGAACCCAAAAACCCTTATTCGACCCATTTTGAGCTCAAGTAAGCTAAAATCTTGTTCAATAAGCTCATATTCTGTTTTAGATCTTTCATAAGGTTTGTTAGATCATATATAAACTCTTGTTTGAAGCCTTGAATCCTTATTAAAACCCTAAAAACGACCCGTTTTGATTTTCTAGCTAACGAATCCTTTTTCTAAACTTTTGATACGTTAAAACATCTTATTTTAGCTTATTTTAATAAGCTATAACCAGCAAATATCATTTGGAATCCTAAAATAAGCTTGCATGGCTTTTTTGGACTTGATTTGCAAATGTTTTCATGCATAGGGGTATATATCGTAACTTTCTGAAATTTATAACTAGAGGGGCTGAAAATGTCATTATTCCAAAGTGAAAACTATAAGGACCTATCTTGCCAAGTTTCAAATTTAAAGGATTAAATTATATATACTTTATATGTAAAGGACTATACTTGTAAAAGTTTATAAACCAAGGGTATATATTGCCATTTTTGCAAACTTAAAAATATAAAATATAATATTTTTATATAAATTATAAAAATATGTATTAATATTATAAGACTCGATTCTATTAAAACTCGATACATTTATCGTTATTAATCATCGATCGACGCATTATAAAACAACTACGTTATATATTTAACGTAATTTATCACCGACTAGCTTTTAAAGAAACTTAAAATCTTAACGTATCACGTTACTAGGGAGCTTCATGTGAGAGATTTCATTTGGGTATACGTTTTGATGAGTTTGCTGGATTTACGATTTAAAGTGTCCTGGCTCCTCAAACGTTTACTACATGACCTCTGAATTATGATGGCCCGAACAGTGATACAATATTTCCATAAATTAATAAATCAAATGTTAAACTTCATGAAGTTTTGAAAGATAAACAATCAAACTAAGACTTGACATATTACCCCAGGTTGCGTGACAAGGCCGTTACTTTCACTTGATATACTTTTGCCATCAATCAGATTTCCCCTGTTAAGGTGAGTTCATAGCCTCGCATTTTAAATCTTTTGAAAACTTTATAAACCCGCGAGGGGGATACATGCTTAAACCATGAATACAAGTGTTTTCCAACTGTATGCTATCCTGATATATTATTGCCTAAGTTTGCCTTTACTGCCAATATTTCTTAATCATGAACCACTAGTCACTTATGATGTACGTGAATATTGTGGATAAATCTATCGGGGTGTGACGACTCCCGTTGGTGTGCCTATACTTTTGGTACCAATAGCACTATATTTGATTATAATGGGTAACTTTGGCAAGTTACCTTTTCGCGAGGACATTTGTTCCTCACTAATGTCACTGAGGTGATTTCCATGTTAATGTTTGGTTGCATGAGCTTAGGGCAATAATATTGTTTTTCCATTATAATTGTATATGCAATTATTACAAACTATGGGTGTATAACAACGTAACCCACTATTGAACTTGTATTCAAACTGTTTGTTATAAACCTATGAATTTCACTCAACCATTGTGTTGACCTTTTTAGCATGTTTATCTCAGAAAATTAAGCAACTTATGGCACGGAGTGGCATAGACTTGAAGATGGCTAAACTGTTATATTTCAAACTTTATGTTTCTAGATTTTGGGACCTCTCTTTTTGTAAAACTCTGATGAATAAATGAATAATAACTAAATTTTCCAAAAACGTCTCTTTACGATTCGTTTTCTATGATTATGTTTGTTGTACTATGAAGTAATACCCCAGATTAGCTTCCGCTGCTATATTTGTCAAAATGGGGGTGTTACATAAGGATGGCATTTCTACTTAATGTAGATAAATTTGAACATTGCATCCAAAAGTTTATTCATGCTATAGACGGAGTGTCAGCTAGTTAACAATTGCAAGAAAGGTTTAGTCTATGAAAATTTTATAAAGCAGTTCACCTCCCTACACAGGAAAATTGATGCCTACCAACACATGACCATGTCTTTTACTGGTTTAGATGTCTTTGTAATGAGCCTGTAGTTAAGAAATAGTAAAGCAAGTTTAGTGAAGGATGAGACTAGGTAGTTGGGAAGAATGATGATGCCCCAATTTGAAGAATGGGTGTCAGATAATGAGGAAGAGGATGTGTCTCATCCTAAAATTGAAAAGAGAACAGTTAGGCCTAGTATTGTTGAGAAAGAGTTTGTCAAATCTAAACAACAAGAAAAAACTGCTAGGAAAAATGTTAAACAAGTTAAGCAACATAGGCAAAAAACACTCTCAGTCAGATGCAATCAACGAATTGGAACAATATGATGTCTCAAAAACTAGAAAGCAATTTTGAGATGTTTAATAAGGCCTGTTATGTGTGTGGAAGCTTTGATCATTTACAGAATGATTGCAATTACCATAAAAACAATTTCAAAATCATAGGATGGTAAAACCTGTTTGGAATAATTCTCAAAGGGTGAATCATCAAAACATTGCTAAAAAGACTCACCCCTGTGCTAAAAAGAACATGGTTCCAAGAGAAGTACTAATGAAGTCTGGCTTAGTATCCATTAATACTGCTAGACAAAATATTTCTAAAACAGCAGTATCAGTTTAACTACTGCTCATCAAAAAACATACAGTGAATGATGCTAGACCAATGTCACATCTTTCTAAAATGGCACATTCAACTGTTAAGAGGCCCATTCATAAGAACACGGCATTTTACTAACAGTAATATTAATCAAAGGGTTAATATTGTTAGGAATAAAAAATTTAATACTGTTAGGCCAAAAGCAGTAGTTAATGCTGTTAAGGGAAATAATTTTGATATGCTGTTATGGCCTCAGTTATTGGGTTTGGAAACCAAAAGCAATAAAGTTTTTATACCATGTTTCATAAACACATTAGTGCATCAATCATCCTAATAATGTTGTTGATTATATTGAGCATAAGGCAGATCCAAGTCAGCGATCGCTTGGGTCCCCAAAAGAAACTGATTTTCTTATCTAATGTGCAGGGCAATCTACAAATGGATTTACAGGAGAAAGAAGTGATTGACAGTGAATGCTCAAGGCACATGACAAGGAACATGTCCCCTCCCCCCCCCCCCATATGCTTACAAACTATGAAGAGATAGATAGAGGATATGTTGCTTTTGGAGGGAACCCCAAAAGAGGGAAAATCACAGGAAAAGATGATCACAGATGTTTGGTCCAAGTTTATATGGATGATATCATCTTTGGTTCAACAAAGAAGGATCTATGCAATGCATTTGAGAAGTTGATGCATGAGTAATTTCTAGATGGGTTCTATGGGACGACTTACATTCTTCTTGGGATTACATGAGCAGCAGTAAGAAGGATGACATATTTATTAGTCAAAGATAAAACAATGATGTTAAAATTTTAAAGGAAAATTGTGGGTTTACAGGAAGTCAAGACTGCACAGCTGTGTCACCAAATGGAAAACTCAAAAGCCTCTGTTCAAGGTGGAAGATTGGTGAAGAAAGTGGATGTTCATATTTATAGGTAATGATTGGATGTCTTTGATGTATCTTACATCTCAAGACTCTGACATCTTGTATTGCTAGTGTGTGCCATGTGCTGTTACCAGTCAATCCAAAGGTTTCAATCTTCAATGCTTGTGAAAAGGATTTTTAGGTACTTAAAAGGTCAACCAAAATTAGGCCTTTGGTATCCAAAAGATTCTCCTTTTGATTTGGTAGCATACACTGATAGTGATTATGTTGGAGCAAGCTTGGATAGGAAGTCTACAACAAGAGGTTGTCAATTTCTTGGATGTAGATTAATATCATGGAAGTGCAAGAAACAGACAGTGGTTGCAAATTCCACAACAGAAGCTGAGTATGTGGCTGCTTCAAGTTGTTGTGGACAAGTGCTTTGGATTCAGAATCAACTACTTGATTATGGGTACAATTTTATACATACCAAGATCTTTATTGACAATAACAGTACTATTTGCATAATTAAAAATCCTGTTTTTCATTCAAAAACAAAGCATATAGAGATCAGACATCATTTTATTAGAGATTGCAATGAAAAAAAATTGATTCAAATGGTCAAAATCCATACTGACAAGAATGTTGCAGATTTGCTTACAAAAGCTTTTGATGTAAGTAGATTTCAATATTTGATTGTTAGTATTGGAATACTAAATCTTTAAAGTCTCTTATCTCTTTATGTTTTTTTAAAGTTTTGTATGAATTAGTACTGTTATTCATGTCATTAAAAGTTTCTGCTGTTAAGTATAATTAATACTGCTGTATATACTTAATACTGCTGAGTTACAACTGTTATACTTAATACTGCTAGGTATAATTAATACTGTGATAATTGTGAAAATTGCTATGGCTTGTATTTTCTGTGGTTTTTTGGCAACTAACATTTTGCAGGGAAAGCAAAGACAAGTGTTAAATTGATGATGGAAAAGTTGTTTAAGAATAGAATTGGAGTTTCATGACTGGTGTCTCAATGTCTAATGCTGTTAGGCATAACTTACTTACTGTGGCTGGTGAAAGTTAATGTGTTGAGGGTATTTTCAATAAAAATACTTCGATTAAGGGTTTTTTAATCGATCCTTTAATCAATTTTACTCTTTCAATAATCTCTAATACATAACCTAACTCAATGTTATCACTCCATTTCAAAACCCAACACAAATGGCGAATCATAAAGGTTTGTGGTTAACTATATCATGGTTCGTATTTTTGTTCTAAAACCCATAAGAGAGTGATGGGTTTGGAACTAAATGTGGATTTTTTTTTGAATGCACACCTATACAAGTATGCAAATAAACCGTTAACTCCTATAATATATATTCTTGTATCGAAAAGTTCTGGTCTTATTATGTCCAGGCCAAAATTATCAATGGGGAAGTACTGTTGCCAATGCCATAATAGATGGCGAAAGAAGATAATCACTCAATGAAACTACTGGTAGAAGAGGTATTCAACTATAAGATGCAGAAGGTGCTGATTTGTCTACAATTCTACATCTTTGAACCATTACACCTGATGGGGTATGAGAAAATTTCACAAAAGCTAACTTTCTATAAGTCATTCTTTTCCCCACAATGGAAATTTCTGATTCATACTATTCTACAATGTCTAAGTTTAAAGACTACTGCATGGAATGAGTTTAGTAGTACTATGGCATCTGCAATTATCTGTTTGGCTACAAATAAGAAGTTTAACTTTTCAAAATACATTTTTGAAAGTATGGTTAGAAACTTGGATAATTTGTCTGACAAATTTTTAATGTATCCAAGGTTTGTACAAGTGTTTTTGGAACAACAACTTGATGATCTGTCAACTCATAAGAGAATTTACGTTGCACCCTCTCACACTAAAAAGATTTTTTCAAATATAAGAAGGGTAGAAAAAGGCTTTTTTGGTAGAGTAACACCTTTATTTTCAACAATAGTGGTATAAAACCAATCAGAATTGGGTGAAGGTTCAGCAAATCCAACTGATCTCCATCACACACCCACCATTATTCAATCATCAACTCAACCTCAAAAGACACAAAAACCCTAGAAGCTAATATGGAAAAGAATCGTGTACCTAGCCTAGTGATCCTAGTGAAAATGTTACTAGATGGGTTTGTCCATAAGGTGTTGGGTGACTGTTTGGTGTGAGGGCTTGCCTCTGATGCTTCTAGCTTAGATAGTAGTGCAGGGACCTGTTGGGTAAACATAAACTAGGGAGACCCGATCCAAGGCAACACCTAATGAATCTAGTTCCCTAGGAACTACTTCAGGTGGTGGTCCCAGGTGCCAAGAAACCATGGGGGATACTACTGCTCGAACTAGGTTTGAGAGTGTATCTAAACATTCTAATGATTCACTTCTCGTAAGAGGTAACACACTTCGAAGTGATGAGGATAGACTTGAACTTGATGAATTGATGAAACTATGTACCACTTTACAAAACAGGGTTCTTGATTTGGAGAAGACAAAGACCTCTCAACATAATGAGATTGTTAGTTTGAAAAGGAGGGTCAAGAAGCTTGAAAAGAAAAATAGGTCAAGAACTCATAAGCTGAAAAGATTATACAAAGTTGGTTTGATAGCTAGGGTAGAATCTTTTAGAGATGAAGAAAGTTTGGGTGAGGATGCATCCAAACAGGAGCGAGGATAATGCTATTGATGCGAGAAGAAATTACACTTGGTTAGTGGTTCAAGATGATGTGACAAAGAGATGTTGATGTGGATCGCTTTAAATGGTGAGGAGGTGTTTGTTTGCAGGGCAAAATGAAATGTTGTTGCAGAAGTAGTTGTGCTGCTCACAGTTTATTCTTGCTTGCAACTACTTTGACAAAATAACTACTGAGAAATGTACTTTGGCCTCAAGCACTTGAAGCAGTGTAAAAAACTTCAAAACCCAAGGTGAAAGGGATCGTTTTTCAAGAGCCAGGTAAATCTACAACAACAACAACAATTTCTTCACAACAATCACATGACAAGGGTAAAGGAATAATGATAGAAGAACCTATGAAGCCCAGAAGAAAGATCAAATCAGTTTTGATGAAGAAGTTGCTTTAAAGTTACAAGCTAAATTTGTTGAACAAGAAAGACTTGCAAAAGAGAAAGCTAAAAAAGAAAAAGTAGCTAATATTGCCTTGATTGAAACATGGGATGATATACAGGCAAAGATTAATGTTGATCATCAATTGGCTGAAAGATTGCAAGCATAAGAACAAGAAGAGTTGTCTATTGAAGAAAAGGCTACATTATTTCAACAACTCTTAGAGAAAAGAAGAAAGCATTTTGCAGCTAAAAGAGCAGAAGAGAAAAGAAACAAACCACCAACAAAAGCTCAACAGAGAAACATAATGTATACTTACCAAAAGTACATGGAAGGATATAAGCTTAAAGATTTGAAGTTTAAAGAGTTTGATTCTATCCAAGAGATGTTTAATAGAGCATTAAAAAGGGTAAATACATTTGAAGACTTTAGAACAGAGTTGGTAGAAGGCAAAGAAAAGAGAGTAGGAACATAGCTGATAGAAAAGAACGCAAAGAAGCAAAAGGTGGAAGATGACAAAGAAACAACAAAGCTTAAACGGTGTTTAGAAATCCTTCCAGATGAAGAATAGGTAACAATTGATGCTATACCTTTAGCTGTTAAGTCTCTAAGTATTGTTGGCTGGAAGATTTATAAAGAAGGAGGAAAAAGCTATTATCAAATAATAAGAGCTGATGGAAAGTCTCAAACATACATGATCTTTAGTCACATGCTTAAAAGTTTTCACAGGCAAGATTTAGAAGATTTGTACAAGTTGGTAAAAGCTAAATGAGTCAACAAGACCAGTGGAAGCCTTGGATTTGTTATTATGGGGTGATTTGAAAACAATGTTTGAACCACATGTAGAAGATAAAGTATGAAGGAATCAACAAGAATACAAAGTGTTAGATTGGAAGTTGTATGACTCATGTGGAGTACATTCCTTAAGGATGCAACATATGCAGATTTATATGTTGGTAGAGATGAAGTATCCCCTTGCACCACTTACACTTTCAATGATGTTGGAAAAAAAAGCTTATAATTGATTATGAAAGTGAAATGGCTTATCAACTTCTTAAATTCATCATAAAACAGCTAAAAAAGTAAAGAAGTGTTTAGAAGCATCCTCCTGGTGTTGATGAAGCTTTAAATGAAGAAACTTGATGATTTTGAAGAAGAATATCAAGTTTAGGGGAGGAATGTTGGGATTAAAAGTCTTCTTGATGTTGTTTGAATTACTGCTGCTCATGTTTGTGTTAATACTGCTCAGCTAAAGTTAGTACTACTCAGTGACTTCAAAGAAAATATGCTAAGTGTTTATTACTGCTAGTACACAGTTAGTACTGCTAGTGATTATTAGTGCTGCTGACGAACTTCAAAGAAAATATGCTAAGTAGTTATTACTGTTAGTATAAAGTTAAGAAATGCTCAGTGAAGTTTATGCTGATAGTGCAAAATATGCTTGAAGTTTACTATGCTAGTAATATCAAGTTTATGTGCTAGTTAGTATCTGCTTATATGATATGTATTGTTGTTTATTGAAAATGATTTTAGATTCTTAGGAAAGTATTGTAAGCGACTAGGACTCATTGGTGTATATAAGGAGGTCCTAGGGATAGAGTTTGAGTACCGATCAAATATTTTTATCATCTTAGAAATATAATTCATAGCTTTAAGTATGGTATTTAAACCCTAATACTGTAACAACCCGAGTTTCACGTCTGTATGTGTTTCGCGAATTCGAAAGTCATAATTATTAATTTTATAAATTCGTATAAGCGAACGTCGACATATAAAATTTTATTTGTCATAAATAATTATTTTCGTATTTTAATACGAACGAAAATTTAAAATATTTATTTTTGACGTTTCGCGTGTCAATGCTTGACCGCGCGTTCGTTAATCGTTTTAAGTATTCAAAAAAAATTACGAGTGTCTCGTTATTATTGTTAAGATCGTAAATTTATTATTTTCACGAATGTCGTCTTTTGTTCCTTGTCTTGAGCCGGACTTGTGTTTTAAAAATATACACATTTTAATAAAAGTTTTAAACCAAATTAAGTGTGACGGAAATAAATTTAGTCACGGAAGTATAAACCCGAACCTATGGCCGGTTATGGACCGAAACAAACACCTGTGTGTTATATTTTATAAAGCTTGGAAAGATCAAGGACTAAAAGTGCTAAAATGCTAAACTAATTTTCTATAAAAGGAACTTATTACTTCACATTTTATTCCTTATAGGAATAAAATCTCATTTCATTACGACCGCCACCTGAACCACCCACCGACCATAGTCAATTTTTCCGCAGGCAAATCGACCATAATAGAAAATAGGAAAAATTCATGTTTCGGTCCCTATGGTTTTACCAAAGATCATGTTCGTCCTATTTCATTTATTTTACACTAATGGTCCCTAATTTTCAAACTAATTGCACTGCTGGTCTCTATTTTTCAAAAATAGGGACCAACTGTGTAATTAATTTGTTTGAAATTGTTACTCGAATAGGTCACTATTTTCCAGAATAGGGGTTATCAGTGAAAACATGTTTGATAATAATTGGGACCATCGCTGTATATTAAAATCAAATAGGACGAAACTTGATTTCTGGGTAAACAAAGGGACGAAAGATGTTATTTTTTTGATAATATTAATTCCCATCGTAATTTTCTAATACATCTCCACTAAAAAATATCCATGCAATGAGTATTTTTATAGTTTAATTTGGTTCGAGTACTATGTAGTGAAATGGGTTGAAATTATTGCTTGGAAGTGTTAAATAAACATTTTTGGAAGCTTGGTTATGTTGATAAAGGTTTGGTTTTGTGCTCGTGGGTTGGTTCGAACCGCGGTCAACAAGAGCGGAAAAGGCAAAATCATTTTCTTGTTGGTTGTGAGTATTTTTATTACTAGTCTAATATTAGTTTTTATGATTTGATTTGTTTCGATGTATGCACGTGATGAAATCCGATGAACTTGCGTCTTCTAGTTAGACTTTGTTTTTGGTTGATTTAGCGAAGTGGGTAATGATTATAAACCATTTTGGATATATTGTGAATGAGTTCTTGGGTCAAAAATGATTTTTGAAGGTGTTTTGTAAATTGTATTTTCGAGCAGAAAACAGCACACGGAAAATGAGGTCCGAGATTTTGTAAAATCTTATTTTTGATTAGAGAATATTGTAGAGGGTACTTTTACGAGCGTTTCGGTAATTTGTCCGCCTGTACCTCTAATAACGGAAGAAGTCTACGCGAAAAAAGTTTAGATAATATAAATTGTCAATCAGAGTAAATTGCAGAATCGTCCTTAATGTTCGGTCAAATTGATGTTTCGTCCAAACGTTACGAAAGTTCAAGGGATCGTCCCTGTGGAAACCTTTGGGCAATACTTTTGGTGATTATATTCGGCCCTGAAGGTACGATACTTACACAAAGGTTCTCACACATGAACGTTCCTTGCACTTTGTACGTTTGGGACGAAACATGCTAATTTGGACCAATTTAAGGACGATTTATGAAATTTTCTCTTTTCAATCTGCTATTTCAGATTATGTTTGGGTGTGCTCAAATTTTCAACGGCGGATTTTTGGGCACTTTCGAGCCCGTTTGCGGCCTTCCGGCGAAACACGAAAGTTGTACGGAAATGATATTTTCTTATAGAATCTCTTTTTGGTCAAAAGTCAAGAAAACGTGATAATAGCGGGTCAAAACGAATGGTCAATAACTGCTGCGTTTTTATTAAAAATACGAGTTACGCAGATTCTTGCTGGGGCATTTTCGGGTAGTTTCCGTACGAGTTCGGATCTCGGACTAAAACTAAAGTTGTACGGGAATATCGTTTCGCATAAATCTCTTTTTACTCGAAATCGTGAAATTTATTTAGAGGGTCGTTGGGCGAGTGACAGATTTTGGGTAAAAAATAGACTCTATTGTACTTTTAAGTTTCTAGCGTCTTCCCCCCCCGTTTGTTTTAGCAACTTATCCTAAGGTCTCCTCGCCAAGAGCTCCCCGGCGACGACAGAGGAAGCAACCCGCCTGCTGTGGCGGGGCGGCTTTTTTCTTTCACAATAAGACCTGGACGATTATCCCTACCCTCGGTAGCTTACGAGTTTACGTCCATCCCTGGTCGGGTACAGTTTCCTTTTTCTTTCTCCCTTGTAGCCGTTACCCGAATTCGCGCAAGTGTGTCCACACCCCCCAAACTGACTTGACGAGGAATCCATTCTCGCGAACAAACACAACCCCTACACACACCTAGGAGCACCCCTTCCTGCATATCCATACAAGACCCGAGTAGGCGGGTCGAGGTCCTACGAGGTACCCACTACTCGGAGTACCCTCCCCAAAGGAAAAAGATGTGTTTGTCAGGTTCGGTTCTTCTTAGTTGGGTTAGGCGGGTTCGACCAGAAATGCTATGCTTACACACAAGACTACCCCTCTTCCCGAAAGCTTCGCGGGGACTACTTTACGACGACGGACGACCGCCCGTAGGGGGTTTACTGCACAAGGCCCCTGCAGAGGAAAAGCTTTATCCCAGCGAATATAAGATGCTCAGCTCCGCACAACATAGGGATTAGCACGCTTTCGGGAAGAACATAGAATAGTAGAGGATCCAGCATGCGGAACACGGCGATCATTAGAAATTCACGAATTAGAGATGCTGTAATATACTCTTTCCCATAACTTCTCATACCAGACCAACCCACTAAAATGCAAATAGGGATCAGAAATGTGGTCAATATCACGAAGAATAAAGAGATACCGTCTATACCCAAATAAAAATGGATGTTTTCATAAGGAAGCCATCGAAGGCTTTCCACAAATTGAGATTTGGCCGTAGAAGGATCGAATTGTATCCGAAGAACAGGGGAATACAAAAAAGTAATAAGAGAGGCGCACAGACCAATCAATCGTATCGGTCGTATTCTTGAATTTGGAATGAAAAGAGGAGTAATGCTTCCTAGCACGGGACACAGAATAAGACCACTTAGATCAGAATAGCATTCACAGAAATGTTCTAACATAGAGTAGAATCTAACATTGAAGAGATTAGTTGACAACAGTCAAAAGATGGGCGCCTAATTCCAATACAATAGGGGTCTATCAGTGCAAGTCAGCTGAACACCGTGATTGATGAGTGGGTAGGTGGGTTAGGTGCACCTCTCGCCCAGTGGGAAGTAATGAGGCTAGTCTCCCCCCCCCTGAATGAAGAAGTAGTAAGGCCCCCTTCCCGCGTATGCGCCTTTATTTAGTATTTAGTTTAGATTTTTATTCTTTCTATTTTTTAATTACCAATGGGGAATCCTTCTAAAAAAATCTATCTGGCAAAACGCAATTCGTCGAGTTCAATCCAAGGTGCACCTTGCCTTTTTTCAGGTAGCTTTCTTACGCCTATTCAGCTAGGGGGCCATTGGTCATAGCAGAAATTCGTCGAAGGAAAAAAAAGAAGAGAAAGAAAGGGAAGTTTTTTCTTTCAATCCAAATAAGAGAACAAACCAAATAAGAGAACAAAGAAACCACTCTAAAATGAAAGTTAGATAAAATCAAGAAGTTTCAGTAAGAACTAGCACTAGACTTCTTCCCCCCTTTCGACTTTTCCTCTCTCCTTTAGTTTGTGTTTCCACCCGGGCTTTTCCTTCTGTTTTATAGAGACCCGAGGAAATTCTTCTAAAAATGCATGTAGAAAGGTGAGGCATTTTCCCCGGCATACGGAAAAAAATTCCAGGATGACGCAAAAGACGAGTAAGGGACGGGGAGGCTCTCGAAACCAAACGAGACTAGAAGGAACATGGGAATTAGCACCATTCATATGAGTGCTTTTGTCTCGAAGAGCCAACAAAGGGGCCAGCCCTCTCTCTCTATCTTGGTCTCCGTTTAGCATCATATATCGATCTGGAGAACATTTTGATTGGTTGTAGTGCGGATTAAGGAGCTGCTCCTCCATGCTGTGGCTATGGAGGTGGGGGCTGTCGCCGCCTGATAGAGACAGAAGCGGGGGCCACCGGAGTTATCTGCGTCGAGTGTGTCGATTGAAAGAAAGAAGAGAGACAACTCAAATGTCAGCGCAGAAATCGAAAGAGTCGTGCCGAAAAAAGTGGAATTCTTCTAAGATCCATTGCTCGATTTTTCTGCATGCTCTGCTTCCAAAATGCAGAGAGACTTGCGAGGACAGATCCGGGTTGGTTGGTCCGTAAAGTCATGGGAGAGGCAGGCTAAGTGAAATAATATACTGGTTCTACTATATAATCTTATGAATCAAGCACGGCACACTTTCTATATCTCCTCCGTCTACAAGGTGAACAGCTTAGCTTACAGCACAGCGTGTTCGCCACCACACTGGCTGGCCTGGTGCATTGCCCCTTTGAGTGAAGAAGAGAAGGGCTTTGGATAGACAGTCCTCTTTCGCCATGTTCGTCGCCCTACCCTAGATTTCACTTCATTCTATTGATTGGTTCTAGCTCAAAAGAACATATACATGGAGCTATGTCGACTTACGTACGTCTCGTTGACTAAACGATCAGGTATATACCACGCCACGTATCATCCCCTCTTTCTTTCCATAGAGGAGAGATAAAGAAAAAGAAAAGATATAGTGACCGTGCCGTAAGACCTTGTTCCTTTCTACTTGACTAAGTAATATTCCACTCGTGCAGTGGGTGTAGGGGCTAGCCCATGGTGCGGTCAGCTATGATATAATTTCGTCTTTAGTAGGTTCATCTACAACATCTGGTGGTGCCCTCGTGGGCACGTTCCTCTCTGGGTCGGTCTGGTCTAATCGAAGTCAACTGACTCACATGGAATACGGGGTGAGTTTTCACCGAGCTCGTCGCTTGAGTCTATAGGCTACCTCTTCTATCTGCTTTTCTACAAGGTTGACTTTCTTCTTCCTTCAGACCGGGCCAAGCCTTTAGGTTGTTTAAGTAGGTTTGGGCTAGGTCGTTGCGCTCCTGCCACCTCTTGGCAAAGTAGGCTGCTGGGAAAGCCCCCTCCTGTCGCAACGGTGTGGGGCGTCAGAGGCTGTTGCCCCGTGGCCAACTCGGAGGGGCTGAAGTTCGACGCAGAGCTTTTTGGTTGTTAAGTTATAGCAGCACTCAGCAACATCCAACAGCTCCAGTCCTTCTGGTTTGCACTAAAGTGGCTTAAGTAGCCCTCGAAGAGTCCGTTTATTCTCTCCGTCTGAGCTATCAAAGATATACCGACCTTAGATATCTGACCATAAAATACCGACCCTTTTTCCACGTAAGAGTTCGTCGTCCGATTGAATCTGCTTGTTCCTGGATGCTCCATAGGAATCCATCGCTATTCCATTCCTCCACCGAGAAAGGTTCATTCGGCCTTTGAACGAAAATAAAAAAACAAACACACTTGACACTTGCATGAAAAACGCATAGAAACATAACACTAGGGGTGAGCATCGGTCGAAAACCGGACCGGACCGGCCAAGGCCGGACCGGACCGAGACTGAGTTGGTTTAAAATGCCGCACCGAGGACCAGACCGAAATGGTACGGTCCGGTCTGGGTCGGTCTTCGGTGCGGTCCGGTCCTACACGGCATAATCTTCGGGTTTTTTGTAAGACCGGACCGGACCGAAGACCAAATTGGTCCAAAACCCCGGATCGAGGACCAGACCGAAATACGTTCGGTCCGGTCCGGTCGGTCCGGTTCAGTCCGGTTTTCCGGTCCGGTCCGGTCGAACGGTCCATATGCTCAGCCCTACACAACACTTAAAGCGAATGTGTTTTATAATTGTGCCAAATTCAAGAATATAACATTTTGTCTTATCCCAAAGAGATATTCGTGATACCCAGGTAGGATGAGCACGGTACCAAAATGGTACCGAACCGGCACCGTTTTGGTGGTACCGGGTTTTTTCACGGCCAAACATGACACACCGTTCCCGGAACCGAGAGTATGTCCGGTACCGGTACCTGTACCGGTTCTGGTACCGGGTTCGGGTAAACCGGTACCGTACCGTTTTGGGGAACCGTTTGATATATACATTTTCGTTATAAATATATTCCAATGGAGTTGTTAAGTGTTTAACTACGTTAAGATCAATGAAGCTACTTTATCATAGAAAACCTTATTGGTTCAATATAAATTAATTTATCATTCTTGCAGTCTATAGTTTGTTTCACCACAACCAATTATGACAGGTTAAATTCACTCAATTACATCTTTTAAAATGTGTAAGTATGGTTATATGAGAAACACAGATTGGCAACATATATATTAGACTCATTAATTTTAGCACCTTACTGTCGTTGGTGCTTTGTACAATTGCAATATTTCTTCATATAGTTGCTGAAATCATATCAAGTAGTTGAACACCAAATTCATGTTAATTATTTTTGCAACGTTATAAAGCATGTGTTTAGTTATGAGGATATTTTTTCAAACCATACGAATGTATGGGACAACCAATTAAGGTGTTTCGATCGATAGATTAGTTCAAAAACAAAACCATTTAAATTCCGGTATCAAAAACAGGATTTCTCGTGTGGTACCGTACCGTTTTTTAGTGGTACCAGATTTTTTTGAGTGAATTTCATGATACCGGTACCATACCGGGTAAAGAGAACCCGTACCGGTACGAGTCGGTACCAGTACGGTTCCGGTACCGTATTGTTTTTTCGGTACCCATGCTCATCCCTATACCCAGGCATTAGGTCGACTAGTTTCTTTTGGAAAGTGATTACACGATTCCATTTGATATCCGGTTACCATTGATTATCTTCACCCTGTTCTGGGAACTACACAACCAACAATTAAAAGAAACTATTTTGTGATAATGAATGGCGGCCGCAATGAAGCACATGGTGGCTAACTTCTCCAAACTGAACAAGTTTGAAGGGGTTGATTTCAGAAGATGGCGAAAGAAGATGCACTTTTGTCTTTCTACCATGAGTGTGGTGTATGTCCTGAACATACCAAATCCTGATAAAGGGGATGATGGAACAGTAGAGCAAATCAGGAGGAGGAACAAATGGGTGAATGATGACTATGTGTGTCGTGGTATCAATCTTAATAGTATGTCTGACTCCTTGTTTGATATTTACCAAAATGTTGAATCTAGAAAAGAACCATGAGATTCTTTAGAGGTCAAATATATGGTTGAGGATGCATCAAGTAAGAAGTTCCTTGTAAGTAATTTCACAGAATAATACAATAAACTTCTTGGTATACTTGGTAGATTTACACAACATAAAATGAACATGGATGAGGTTATTCAAGTCTTTTGTGTCATTGATAAACTCTCCCCTTCCTGGAATGATTTCAAGCATACTTTGAAACATAAGAAGGAGGAATCGATTCTTGTTGAGTTGGGTAGTCATCTGCACATTGAGGAGTCCCTCAGGGTGCAGGATAGTGACGAGCCAAAAGGCAACAATGTTGTTGATCATTCGGTTGTCAATATGATATAGCATAACAATTCCACTAGGTACAATGACAAGAATGGTAAACGTAAGCATCAGGACACCAAAGCTAATCCTAACAAGTAGTCTAAAGTGACTTGTTGGAAGTGTAGGAAACCTGGACACTTAAAAAAGGACTGCGAAGGTGAAAAAGTTGGTCATAAAGCCAATGGTTCAGGCACAAAATGGTTTAGTGAATGGTTCTTCCAACTCATTAAAAGGTCATAATATGATTAATAAATCTTTTCAGGTTTATTATGTTACATATGTATCTGAGGCTTTCTTTATGCAAGATGATGATGTTGCGTTGTGGGTTGACTCAGGAGCAACAATTCATGTGTGTAAAGATAAAATGCTGGTTCAAGACCTATGAGTCACTGAGTGATGGATCTATTATTCACATGGGAAATGAGTCAACAACCTTGGTGCATGGACGTGGTTGTGTAGATCTTATATTTATTTCTAGAAAGATTGTTTCCTTGTTTAATGTTTTGCATGTTTCTAATATTAGAAAAAAATCTGGTTTCAAGTAGTGTTTTGAGTAATTGTGGTTATAAACAAGTGATTGAAACTAATAAATTTATTTTATCCAAACATGGTGTGTTTATTAGTTTTGGTTATTTGTGTAATCAAATGTCCAGGCTTAATATTATTAATGATAATATGGGTTCAGCCTTCATCTCAAGCTTTAAACTGAATGATTCATTCCTATGACATGCTAGACTCAACCATGTCCACTTTAAGAGGATGCAAGATATGTCTAAGGATGGTTTAATCTCAGCTTTTGACATGGACACTGAAAAGTGTAAGACTTGCATGCTGACCAAAAATAAATAAGAAACCATTTCAAAATATAAAACGCGAAACTAGAGTTTTGGAGTTGATCCACATTGATTTGCATGCTAGTCCCTCATTAGGGAATAAGAAATACTTTATGACATTTATTGATGATGCTTTTAGGCTTTGCTATGTTTATTTATTACTAAGGATGAAGCATTAGATAAATTTAAAGTATTCAAAACTGAAGTTGAATTACAACAAGTGCCCCTGATCAAAAGATTCAGGACTGATAAGGGAGGTGAGTACATGGATACTCTGTATTTTCAGTCTGTTAGTATTATCTATGAAACGACTACTCCCTATACTCTACAACAAAATGGAATATTTGAAAGGAAAAATAAAGTACTGAAAGAAATGGTTAATTCTATGTTGTCCTACTCAGGACTGAGTCAAGGGTTTTAGGGTAAAGCTATGTTAACAACTTGCTATTTATTAAAAAGGGTTTTCAATAAAAGGAACAAGATAACAACCTATGAACTCTGGACTAAAAAGAAACCGAGAACTACCTCAGGGTTTGGGGGTGTAAGACAGTTGTCAGACTCCCTTATCCAAAGCTAAAAACTTTGGGAGAAAGAGGCATTAAATGCATCTTTGTTGTATATGATAAGCATTCCAAGGCTTTTTAGGTTCTATGTTTTTGAACATAATGCATCAGTTTCTTAAATCACCCGTCTAAATAATCACGATCAACCCTAGTTACTTATGATCATCATAAACATGAAAGCAATGTTGAAGGTCAATCCAATATTTATGGATCTATTGCTCATCTTTTCAACTGGTGCCTCCAACATAAATTGGCTGACCACATATCTAAATTGATTTAATAAATTTAGGCTTTAACAAAACGTATGTAGCGATAGAAGTGACGTTCATTAATTCTAATTTGTTGGGATCGTTTATGCACTCGTATATGTGTTATAAGGCACCAACTGATATGGAATATCCTATCCATGTTAAAACGATACTTTTATTTTTTGTCATGCACATGTATTTAGATTTTTTAATATCTAGTGACAAGATTTTATGATGTAATTTGTTCATTAAATATGACACTTTAGATGTATTTGTTATAAGGCACCAATTTATTTTTCATACTGGTTTGTTATACATGATGTGCATAAAGAGATGCTACTAAGTTGTCTAGGAGTAGTATATACGTCTACATACAACCATGGATAAAAATGTATAGTTAAAAGTCTTTTAAAAATCAAAGATTGAATGCTAATAGTTTATATGTTAATTTGTTTTTGGTTGCTTCATATTCGTAGGGATTAAGTTGTGAATATGTCTTATGTTTCATCCTTGCATGAACTAAGTTAAATATGTTTTTTATATATAATGTTTATATATGTATATATTTGGATATGACTGTGATTATAATTACTGTCTTGTACTTAAATCAGATTCGTTGACGATGGAGATTATGTGTTCGGCCAAGACAATAACAACCCTAATTACATGTGCACGTACTCCTAAAGATCACCTTTTTACGATGAAGATACATATGCACAAGTACATAACTCAGAGTTCGAAGTTCAAGTTAAAGATTGTGTTCCAAAAAACGTGTGCATACATGCATACCTCAATGAATTAATAGACGAGGCAGATTATGTGTTCGGTAAAGATTGAATATGGCAACTTCAACTTCAACTTCAAGTGAACATCTAGAGATCACATTGTTACGATTAACACAAATATGCACATGAAGTTCATGTTCTGGTTGACAACTACGAAATATGCAGATGTGCACGCATTTAGAATATGTGGTTTATACATGTGCACAACTCGAAAGATACGCATAGATCAAAAGTGTCTCGTCTTTTATTAACACTTGCGTAGTGATACTTGTATTCTAATTTTAAGTCATTTGTCAAGACTCAAGTTGCACATGTATTTTTTTCTGTAATCCTCTTATTTTTCTTTTAAAATGCAACTTTATTGGAACATCTTATTCACTGAAAGTTTGAGTGTTTTATTTTAAAAATAATAAAATATTATAATAGTTGATCAATGCATTGTTTTGACGTGAGACTCAAAATAATTACTTAATAAATTTATAAGCGTGTGCATACATGTTACTTATTGCTAGAAAATAGTTAGTATAACTGATAATCAGATTCCTAAAGTTTAGGAACTTCCAAAAAACTAAATATAATTCTACCAATATACCCTTTATGTAATTAAATAAATATAAAAACACATAATTGGTGACTCATCAAGATGATTGGCTAAAAGTGGTTCTCGCATTTCTTGCTTTTTATTTGGTTCTGAAAAGAACCTCACTCTCTCTATATATATATGTTGGAAAAATTCTAGTGAAAAATGTGTTTTCACTAAATTTGGACAAAAATAATTATTAGTAAATATAATTATTAAATGTAAGGCCAGGTCGAGCCAGTATATATCCAAAATAGAGTTAGTGTGAATGAGATATCGAGTCTCAAAGAAGGTATTTGGAATGGAGGAAAAATCATTAAATGTCACTTATCAGTTTTGTTTGGAAACTGACAATTGAATTGGCTATTATTATTTTTTTCAAAGGTTTATAACTGTAAATTAATAGGTCATTAATTGACAATTTAATAGGCGGTTAATGGGTCATTAACTGACAATTTAATTGGCGGTTATTATTTGACTCAAAGGTTTATAACAGAAAATTAATGAATCATTATTAAGGCATTAATTGACATTGATTGCGCCATTACACCATATGCATATGAATGTGTATAAATAGATGGCAATCTCTACCATTCCAATACACAACAAGAAAAACACACAAGAGAGAAAAGCTCCATTAACAAGTTTTTCAGCAGTCTTTTCGATCAGAAGCACTCTGTTTTTCATGATATTTCAGGCAAGTATGTCAGGTCCGGCTGTACAACAGCTTTGAACGTTGTACCCTCGGAAACAGACGGCAAATCTGTTTTAAGGGAAGCGTGTCCAACACGTGCCTCGTTTCACGACCTTTTACTGTTTTCTTATTTATCCTTCATAATGTCTGTCTTCTGCTTCTACCCAATTCTGTCTGTTTTATTTTATGTTGTTTAATTTCTGTTAATTATTATTAATTGTAATCTGATTTTATTTTAATAAAAGTGTACATGATTCCCTACAATCTTAAAACAGATTCCCTACATGTTTCCCGTTAGGAAAAACTACAAAATTAGGAATTCTCAGAATATATCTATGTGTATTCATTTTTTAAGATTACGAATGATGGTATAACGGACAACGGTGTTGTTTTGTGAATCTCCTTATAATGTGATACTCCAATGTAACTGAAATCAAGGCTGTCAAACTCGCGAGTTTACACGTAAGATCGTACGATCTTACGTGTCCACCTGGTAAAATCGTGTAGGATCGGTGTAGGATCGCATCAGAGATAGGATCACAAGTAGGATCGTAAACTCGCGTGTAAGATCGTAAGATCGCATGTCGATACGAGTTTACCAAATTACCAAGTTACTAACTTATTGACTTACATACTTACTAGCCCATTACTTTTTTTAGGCCCAAAAAAGAACAATACGAGTATCTCAGTAACAAGTATTGACGTTTCATTCATAGATTTTCTAATCAATAAACCTAATTATCTACTTTCTGCAAATTGAAATTACATGAAACAAATTAGGGTTTTTCTTCTCATGTTCTAGTTACCTTAAGCAAAAAAATTATTACAAGTAATTGTTGTTTTTTCTTTTACCTGTTCATAGTTTTAACTATTAACCTTTAAGTTTTAATTCAGATATCTTAATTCTAGTGATACTAGTGAAGTACTTTGTTTTGAGACGTTTATTACGCATGTTATGTAATTTTATTCTGCTAAATCGTGAATGTAACAATTGAAACTTGACTTTTTTGTGTTTTACTTTTACTTTGATATTTTAAATTTGAACTTTGACATTTTCAAGAGAATATTATATAAATTTATATTTGATGATGAGTAGAAATAAAAATAGTTTGACTTGTTTATCTGTTGGTAGGATCTTACGATCTCGATCCAATCTTGCAAAGACAAAAACGATCCCAGGTGGGATCGCGATCTTGACAGCCTTGGTTCTTGCATCACTTTGATAATTTTTTGTCACGTGATAAGGCCATGTCATTTATATGACACCTATGCAATAAACTTTTTGAAAAATAATCCGGAATAAAAATGCCAGTTATGGGATTCGAACATGGGTTGCTTACCACGATTAAAAGTAAGGCTTTACCACTATGCCATCATCCGATTTTTGTTATGATTTGCACAACAAAATTAATAAACCTACCAACTAACCTACATCCTATGATAAACACAATCTTCAGTTTCAAGTTTGAATCATTCCCATAAACAATCACCCTAATTTTTCTCCCTATTCATTCGCATCTTATATGAAACTGATACCGTTTATAGTAAAACACGGCAACAACAACCCTAAATCTTCATCAACATCCATGAACAAGGTGCCTAAGTATTAACATTTTTATATTTGTTTTTAATGTTAAATTTATGAATAAAAGTTCATTCCTTTTGTTTTCTATACTTAATTAAATTGAAAGTAAGTGTTGGTGTTTGGATTATTAGGTTTTCTTTTAGTTTAATCGCTGCTACAACTGAATGATGTACAATATTTTGTTTCTTTCTATTTTGTCCCTTATTTTGTGTTAATTTGATTTTGAATTTAATAGCTATGTTAGTTTATTTATTTATGTTACCAGGAGTTTAATTTTTGTGTTTATAGCTCGAATTGGTTGGTTATGATATGAAATTTGGCTACTTTTTAGAATTGGGGCTTTTATAGAGATTAGTTTATTAGTAGGATTATTTGACGTTTAAGTTCAAGAGGGTGTTTATTTTAGCTTATTTGATGGGCTTATAATGAGCTTATTGAAAATTTGTTAAGCTCGCATAAGCCACTAAAAAGGAGCTTATAAGCTTATCAAATATTTTTTGACTGATTGATGTTTTCTTTACGCAGAGGGATACAACTAGCTTATCTTTTGAAAAGACAGCTTAAGCTCCGGTTACAAGCTATGGAACAATAGGCTCAATTGCGCGATTGTAAGTTTCCTAGAAACAGAATACTTGCAAATATACAATGCCCTTTATCCTATTTTTCTCCTGTCCTCTCTAAGGTGAAGAGCTTATCTACGAGTCCTAGCATACTATAATTTGTAAAAGACGCGCTTCTGTTAAAGTTGTGATAAATTTTTATATGAACTGCTATATGAGTGTTTGTGAGATTACTACTTTATAAGATAAAATGACCCTTATATTTCAAATTTGGAATCTGTAGGTGAAAAACAAGGAGAACTTATAATAGGAT
>BQNB010040711.1:2858-22858 GCA_026074375.1 Tanacetum coccineum
GGAGGGTTGTACTAGGGGCATCCTGCACTAAAGGTGATTGCATGGCAAGGGTATGGGATAGTTATATGATCGGTGTGACCATCATAACAATTACAGGTTTAAAACATGGGTTAATCTTAATGCCTCTTATCAAGTAAACCCTAATACTTATTATGCGGTCTTGGGATGCATCACAATAACAAGTTCTGGAAGTTAATACACTACCGGTATACTCATATGAATTTTACTAACACTAGACATTCCAGAAAAGGTGACAAGGCAGTGCATACATGGCCGTAACGACGGAATAGACGTGCACGCCTGCAGATCAACCTTAACTTAAACCAGGTAAAGATAAAATCATCTTGGGTTACCAATGATGGGTACCCGAATTTCTAAAGATCTAAGGGCCTACCTCACTTTTTTAGGGTGGAATTCTGAGGGTTATTGTGCTAGTCATATAAATTCCTATCCATAAGACGCTATTAATACTTTATTTTCGTCGGTATGTGTCGTAAAAAACTTTAAATTTGGATAAAACTCACCTTTTATGCTATGTTTTGATATATTACCGATCATTTTTAGGACAAAGCAAATGGCAAATGAAATAATAGTTTCTAAGGCTTATTTCCCCCCTACACTTAAGTTGAACATTGTCCCCAATGTTCTATAGATGTACCCGTAAAAACAAATAAAGGGAAAAGAAAACAAGAAAAAGAAACTAGTACTCCCATGGTTTGCTCAATAATGGAGAAGAAACATGCGATAACTGGTTAAATCGTCCTTCGAGAATCATCCAATGAAACTTCCTAAGAACTTCCTAGCTTTTTCTCATCAAATATAACATGTAATCAAAGACAAAGATAACTACACCAAGCATAAAATGTGCGATAGACAAATATATAATATAAATTTAGGGTTTGACTCGATAAAGCAGTAAAGATAGGATGAGAGAATTGTTAGACTCATTAGGTTTTGCAGGTTTGTAATAGAAGAATACATATATTAAATGTTATGCAAGTTTTATTTTCAAAAATAATTAAAAACTATAAGTTTTCTGGACCTGGGCGTTTGATGCCGTCAGGGTTTTCGTGACCCTGTCATAGGTATCGCGGTGATGGCGTCGCATGTTAATCGTGACGCCGTCTCCACAGTCTGTGAAAACAAAATTTTTGTTTTTGATGAAAAATTTCCTGCACTTGATTCCAAAGGTTAATTCCTGTACAAATGGCTGCATAAAACCTGAGATTTAACAATTCAATCATACGACTCGAAACTGACGTGAATTAATCGAAACAATTCATTTAACCTGTTTGAATTTGGCTCAAAAGCTGGATAAATTTTCCCCTACACTTATTATTTGCAAAATACCTTTAATTGAAATTAAGACGAGGTTAAAGACAAATAAAGCATGATTACAAGATAGTTTAAACATAGTAAAACAAATGATAAAGAATTAAAACACACATGACACTCCTAATTGCGAGAAAAGTAAATTGGGTTGCGTCCCAAGAAGTGCTTTTCTTTATTAATGAGTCTTGTAGCTAGACTCGAAATCACACATCTTTACGTGACTTCTCCTTTGTGTCTCTTGGCCTCTCTTTCCAATTTCATTAGGTGTTGAATTTCTTTGCTTATACCTTCGTCATCCTTGTACTCGGATCCTAAGGTCAGACTATATGAATAATAGGTTGTCCTACGGGCACCGTTACTCCCAAGGACAAAGGGTGGTATAGAATCAGTATTTATGTTCTTAAAGTCTATATGGTTAGACGTTTCCATCTTATGAGGCATCTTGAATGTGATTTCCTCATCATCTTTTTCGAAAGTAATCGTTCCCTCTTCCTGATCATAAACAAGACCAGTATTCCTTGCAAATGGTTTTCCAAAGACTACTTCTCCAAGGTGGTGGTCTATAATGCTAGTAGTGTCCTCTAAAATCATGAAATTACATCCGTATGTGAAATTTCCTATGAAAACTTTTAAACCCTTGACTCTTCCTACAAAGTTGCTTTTCTTACAAGGGTTGGATGGTTTCTGTCTTGACTCTAGCCCTTTACTCATGATCATATTGTAATGTTGCTTAGACATAACATTAATTGGTTATTCTAAATCAATGTAGGCTTGTCTTTAAAGGCAGTGACCATCTTGCAAGAGATCTTAACGTTGTTTAAATTTATGATTCTTATCTTTGCCTTTACCTAAGATGGTTTGGGGTATTTCAAAAACCACTCGTGATATTCTAATTCCTTCGTGGTGGGGTAGGTATCAAAGTATTCAATTTCATTTGACTCGTCTAATGAGTCAATGATCCTACTATCCCCGAGCCATGACTTAATTTCTTCCTTTTTCTAAGGGTCAAGAAACTCCATATTAGAGGTAGAACAAGATGGATTCGCATTCTCCATAGTGAAGAGTGGAATAGTCAATGGAAATTACGAACAAACACACAAAGAAAATATAGACTATGAGAAAGCTAATATGCGGAAATTAAATCTTACTTGAAAGGATTCAAGAAAGTATAACTAAGCTAAACTATGATCAAAACCTAACTATTCCCCGACAACTTGATGCGGTCTTCATTAGACTTCTACAAGAAGTTTTACAACTCCCTAGGCAGAGCACCTAATCGTTGTAGTAGTATATAGGCAAGACTCGGGGGGTTGTTATCGTTCACTCGAGGAATAGCTTGGGAAGGCAAGATCACGATCTAATAGAATTTTAAGGGTTGGGGGAAGATTCTTTTTGTGTATATATTTTATGAAAGCAGGTAAATCATATATTTGAGAAGTTGGTATGGTTTTAGCTATTAAACTAAATATTAATCTAAACTAACGGTGATAACAATATGATAAAAGATTGTGTTTATTTAATCATGTATTACTCCCTAGATTGCTTCTCCTAGTGTTGTTGCTTTGTCACACTTGTAATGACCTGTGTAATTATTTCCTAATTCATGAATGAATTACACGAACCCACCGTCTACTTAGTATTCCGTTAGAGCAACGCACAAGTAAGGTAGTATGAATACTATTACAAGGCCCCTAAGGGTATATGATAACGCCTAAATTATACATGTTTTTAGTAGCGTTATTTGCATATATTTAATCATTTCTCATGAACTTTTGATACTTAATATCATGAATTGCTTGCAGGTTCACTTGAAGACATCCCAAAGATAAACACAACAAAGATCAAGTATTTATATGCTAAAGGATACAACATACAAGAAAATAAATAAAATTCAAGTTTTAAAGTGCAAATGTGCGCCGCACTTACCAATTGTGCGCCACACTTCTCATCAAGTCAAAGAAATAAAGACTCGGTCAAAATTCAGCATTAACTCCACAAGTACGCCGCACTTACTATCTTGTGCGCCACACTTCCCACCTGATTATGAAGAGTTAATGAAGACTTAA
Source organism: Tanacetum coccineum (assembly GCA_026074375.1). NCBI lineage: Eukaryota > Viridiplantae > Streptophyta > Magnoliopsida > Asterales > Asteraceae > Tanacetum > Tanacetum coccineum. Next base: position 6,257 of record BQNB010040711.1, read on the forward strand.
ATGCTACTGCATTAACTCCCTATGTACGCCGCACTTACAACCTTGTGCGCCGCACTTTCTCAATAAGCATTTATTACCCTCGCATTTAATCACCAAGTATGCCGCACTTACAACTCTGTGCGCCACACTTTTACCCCTGACTTAGCCTATAAATAGGGGACGAATTTCACACAATTCATTCATCCCTCATTCCACTACTTCATCCTTCAAACAATCCTCTCATCCATTCTTCACACCACTTTCCACCCATATAGCCAAGACACCATAAACACCACACCCTTTTGAAGATTAAAGATCAAATAATCAAGAACGAAGTAGAATATCATAGTAGTATATTGGAATAATGGAAATTCATGTTGAATCATCTTATGTTATGAACCTTATAGCCATAAGAGGCTAAATCTCTCATGACTACTCGGTGACGTTATGATAATGCATAAGTGTTTGGTATGATCGTGATCTCTTTAATCTCAAGCTTTTGTTGCAATTGTGTTATATCCTATCTTATCAAAAGACCCGTTATGATCTACATGGTTTTAAAGATTTGTCTATGATCTTTATCGTGTGTGCCGAGAAATCTACTTTCTTGAATTGATAAACAAAATAAGTTTCGATATAATAAGTAACTAAACTATTTGAGTGACACATCTGGTCTAGTCTACTAAATATAAGTCTTGAGTTAATTAAGTTAATTTGTGAAAACGTTTTCTGATGAGAAATCCTTTTTGTAAGTTAATGGTTCTATTTTCAAGATCATTTCCAGCACTTATGAATTATTTTCAACTATCCGAGTAGTCATCTTTATTATCATTGGTAAAACAAAAAGTTATTTTCAAGTTAAAGTTTATTTTCTTTCTGTTTATCTAAACACTACTCAAATCCCTGTGGACGACCTGGTCTTACCTAAAAAGATTATACTATATACGTGGGTTATACTTTTACCCGTGTGTTTCCCTATAATAAAATTGGTATTTTCAGTCATTATAAATTTAAAGCTTTTGAAACAAATCAAAGTTTTTGGCGCCGTTGCCGGGGATTTTTAAGCTGTTCTGTAATCAACCCTGGAAAACCACTTTAACTCCCCCCCTTTTCAAAAATCGTCGTACAGTTTTATGGCAAACTGACCCAAATAATTTCTCTCTTGGATGCATACATGTGCTTCCAATTCTGAACTTGTTGAACCATTACCTAAACCTGAAAGCACTCTGAATCGGAGACTTTGTCGACGAAACAGAAAAGTTCCATATGGTCAAAGAAACAATCCACCACAACACCCGAGAATTGTCTACCCGCCAATTCTTAACATAAATTACTTCCATCACTTTCTTGATATTCTTCGAAATTACGATCCAATGGATGATGAACCTATGTGAGCTGCCGACCGTGTTGTCGCTTTGACTCCCGGTTCTGCAATCACTATTCCTAAAACCGCTTACGAATTTCCTATTAAAGGTAACCACTTGACCCTTGTCAATGGAAACTAATTTGATAGCAGAACCAAAACCGATCCTCATAAACACATTCATGAATTCCTCGTAGGGATGCACTTTTTCCTAATAAACCCGGTTTAAATCCATAATGTTTCTTAGGATTATCGATGCATGGGCGATAATAGCAATACGTATCCTTAGGATGGGAAGATGCCACGTGAGGTGAAGGTGGTGTATTAATGGTTAAGCTATCTACTTCCTTCATCCTAAAACTATCCAGACTATGTGGTTTGATGGGTGGTTCGGGGCCTCTTTCTTCTCCTAGACTTACATCTAAGGATAGACAATTTGGTAAGGGATTTGGTTGAGGCTCCGGCTCATCAAAACTAGGAACTTCCCTATTACTAAGAGGAATGTCATGATTACAAGTATTCAAGCCTAAATCCTCTAGTTGTGTTTCGTCCAAAGGCTCTACCTCCACCGGGGTTTCTAAAGTCTCTTCTACTTCTTCTGTGCAAGTCACGGGCAGTGTGTATTCCTCAAATGATGGGAGGACTTGTGGGGTACTTTGTGGATCCAAATTTTCCACCTTATCCTATGTTATACCTCTATGCATCTCAACCCAAACATCCTCATTTCCAAACAATCTTTTTGCTTGAGCCTTCAAATTTGCTACTTCTTGTTCAGAAATAATGTTTGGTGGGTTGTCCCATTCTTTTTGGCCTTGGGCGAAATTTTCTATGGCTTCCCATGCTTCTTCACCACTTAATTCCCTAAGGTTCCCGTCTGCTGCAAAGTCAAGGTCCATTCGGGTATAGTCTTCGACATGATTATAAAAGAATTGAGTAAGGGACCATAAATCAAGGCCATGATAAGGGATTCTTTTGATTAAGTTTTTAAAATGAGTCAACGCATCGTAGATAGGTTCATTTTGATGTTGTTGGAACACCAAGGTATATCTTTAGAATGGGAAGGTTGTGTTTCGTGAGGGGTTTTGAAAGGGTGTGGTTGGTGGTCTTTCATACATCATGATGGCGAACGAAAGAGTGATTTACAAAACAAAGGGCACAAAGAAAAGATAAACTACGAGAAAGCTAATATGCATAATTAAAATCTCACTTGAAAGGATTCAAGCGAGTAGAACTAAACTAAACTATGATAAGAACCTAACAATTCCCCAGGCAGCGGCACCAAAAACTTGATGTGCGATCGTCGTAGGACTTCTACACGAGACGTTTTACAACTCCCTAGGCAGTGCACCTAATCATTGTAGTGTAGTATGGGCAAGATTCGGGGTTGTTTATCGTTCACTCGAGGAATAGGTTGGGAAGGCTTGATCACGATCTAACATAATTCTAAGGGTTGAGGGAAGATTCTTTTTGTATTTTTGTATTTTATGAAAACAAGTAAATCTGATGTTTGAGAGATGTTGTTGATTTAACTAATAAATCTAAATATAAATCTACGCTAGTTGTGATAACATAAGAATAAAGAGATTGTGTCTATTTAATTCATGTATTACTCCCTAGATTGTCTTCTCCTATTAGTTGTTGCCTTGTCACGCCTTGTGGAAGATCTTGTGTAACATTTCCTAAAGCATGAACGAATTACACGAGACGTGCCTCCGTCTATCTTAGTATGGGCTGCTAGAGTCAGATGCACATGCAAGTAGAATGAATACTATTACTCGGCCCCTATGGAGTTCTACTAAGTGGCATGAAAAATACATTAAAAAGTGGATCAACCATATTAGGTGGCAAGGTATTGATGCAGACTGTTACGCCGATGGTATCCTTTCCTACACAATTACGATTCCCTAGACAAAAAACAATATCAACAGCAATTAATAGACAAAAAGGCTAGTTTTCTAAGACCTAACTTGCACATCCATCATAAGAAGGCAACATCACTTAAAGATCTACAATCTATGATTCCATAAAATAATAAATAAACACAATAATAAGTTTAGCTAAGGCATGTTAAAGATAAAGCAAGAACAATAAATCAAACAACACATAGACATATTGAATGATTAAGTAAACCTTACTTGATTAAAACATGAATGGAAGAAGTAGTCAAAATTTTAGGCCCTAAAATCGTCTCCTAAAGCTGCTAAACGAACTAGGTTCCAGTACACCTCTTTTATTCAAAAGTTAGCACACTCAAAACCCTAAATTCTGGGTTTTTATATATATGGAAAATCGACTGTTATTTTCTAGCGACGTCGAGTTTATTCGTGATTCCGCGTAAGATGAATCTTCTAGATCTGCGTTTTAGTCGTGACACCGTCATGAAATATGTGACGCCGTCACTTGATGAGTTGTGACGGCGTCGTGTATAGCTGGTGACGCTGTCTCTAGGCTCTGTGAGCACAAATCTTCAAGAGTCTTGGTGTTGGTTCGTAATCTCGTTCGTTTCTTCCCCAAATGAGCCCAAGTTACGTGTAATTCATCCAAATGTCTTCCAAATGAGAAATACCTAAAAAAGAACGATTAAGTACCTATTTTGGGCATAAACACACGATTTTAGGGGTTGAACGACCTCGAAAAAATGTATAAAATGACACCTCATCATGGTTGCTTGTAATTTATAATAAAGATATAGCTTAATGAATAAGCAATTTAATCCTAAACTTAATGGTTCAGAGCTCACAATTAGGCTTGAATCAACTAAGCTAGTCATTTAAAATTGGTATCATGTTGGATAGTTTGAATGATGGGTGCTTGGGTGACGACCTCGGTGCAGTTTTTAGAGATAGTTGTATCACTTCTTGTCGTGGTGCAATGGTGCGTCTTATTGGTGGTGTGATCGTTGGAATCGGTTTAGTGATGGTTGAAATGAGTGTAGTGGTATGGGTAGTGACTGAAATAAGATTGGTGGTAGATATGCATGACAAGACGTTTCGAAAGGATTTTGAGCTTCATGTTAATAGCTAAGATAGAATTGGTAAAACACACAATGGAAAGGCTAATTGATTTGCTTGATTATTTCTCACCGAATTACAAAGTATATATAGGTTACAAAGAGGATGGGCTTGAGCCCAAGATAAATCAAGATAGCTATGACAACTCATGATTGACAAATCAGGATAGCTATGACAACTCATGATTAACAAATCATCAACTAATATTGGAAACATTGACCAATAGCTAATATATGCTAATACGCCCCCTCAGTGTGAGCGGGAGATCTTCGGATGTTTAGGCTGGAGCGAAACTCAATAAATAAAGCAATGGGTAGGCCCTTCGTAAAAATATCTGCATACTGAAACTTGAATGGTATATGAGAGAACACGAATTGTCCCGAAGCCAACAAAAGTCAAAAAGCAAAATGAATTTCTAGTCGTCCATAAATGGAATGTGTTTGGTGCGTTGATGTTTAACCGGATTTGCAGACATATAGACAACACTAACATTGTTACCATAAACTAAGGTAGCAGTAAATAAAGGAGTATGAAGCTCACAGAGCAAATTACGGAGATCCAAGCAAGTCTCAGTACCAACATTACCCACAGCCTCGATATTCAGCTTCAGTCACTAGAACGATACAAGGTAACCTTACATTTCGCATACCGATAGATAAAAGATTGTCGCCAAGAAAGCACACATTACCCGGATGTAGATCGACGGGTAACAGTGCAGTCAGTCCCATCAACATTAAAATTAGACACACTAAGATGCTAGTATTAGATTATACATAAGCTGGCAGACCATAATCAAGAGAACACAAAACTTAGCAAAGAATACGCTTCAAAGCAGTAAAGTACGGATCACGAGGGTCATGCATATAAAGACAGACCTGCTGGACAACATAAGATAAGTCTGGGTGCGTAAAGGTAAGATACTTAAGAGCACCAGCAAGGCTGCGATATAAGTTAGTCGCTGACAGGGGTCACCATCCGAACCAAGCTTAGACTCTGTATCAATAGGTTCTGACGACACTGAGAATCCGCATGTGTTTTCTGACTTCTCTTCGATGTGACGGAGAATCATGTCTCTCAATATAGAACTTCTGTTGATTAAACCATGGTTGTGAGTAAATCAAATTTATATATATATAGTATTAATCCTGAGAAAATTCTTTCCAAAATACTTCTCAAACAAGAGAAATATAAGGTAAAAACCTCACTAAAGAAAACACAATATGTATATTTTTATCCGGGAAGTGTTTTATTCCTCGGGTCGTGTCCCAACGAAATCGTGGATTGAGATTTGGGAATAATTCGGATTCGAGTTAAGAATGATAAAGGATTTTTGAACTTTGTATTACACTACAAACATAATAGCATGAACTAAAAACAATTAACTAGCTCGAAATTTAAATGCACGAAAAGTAAAATCGCAAGCTAAAACTGAAATTAAAAATCTAAATCACAAATCTTCACAAATTTTATACCTAAAAATCACAAATTTAAAAAAAAAAATTTAGGAAAAAGAATTGGAATTTTTTAACTATTTTTGAATTTTTTATGAATTTTTAAAGATAAATGAATTAACAAAAATAAACTTTTTCTAAAAATTATCACTAAAATTTTACTTTTATTTTTCAAAAATACTAGATTTAAAAAGAAAATTTTCACAAAAAGAATCAAAAATTTTCAACTATTTTTCTATTTTTTATGAATTATTTAAGAAAAAGTATTTACCTAAATCCTATTTAAATTCCTAGAAAATACAAATTTAACTAGAAAAATAAGGAAAAATGCTTTTTATCAACTACAAAGGTGCAGAAACCTAATGGCACAAAAAGCCCTAATTCTTATAAGCTAATTAAGCTCTAATTTTATCAATTAAAAAACTAAACCTAATTTTATTTAAACTAATAACTAAAATATTAAAACTATTTTATTTCTTACAAAAGACAGGGTAGAAAGTGCAATTAGAGAAACTAAAAGGTAGGCGGGATAACTATGGGAAATTTACACTTTAATGTAAACGTGTACCCTCTAACTATCTAGATATTACAAAACAAACCCTACGATTTTTCTTATTTTTGGCTTATTAAAAATTAAGATTCAGCTAAAACTCAAAACTACAAATTTGTTAAAGAGCTTATTCTAAACAACTTTAATAAAGACACTTGCTACTTTAAACAACAGAATAAGCTAAAAAAACTAGCTTTTTGAAACTGTTACAGAAACAAAGACTTTTCCTATCTTTTTGAGTTTTGGCTTATTTCTAGCTTATCACTACATGAAAATGAAAAAAAAGAGGATATAAACACCCTGAGATGTGTACTTAGTATATCTAGCAAGAAATAAGCTAAGTTTTAACAAGAATAACAAGAAAAATGATCTTAAAATTTAGGATTTAAGAATGTAAAGCTAGAAAATAGAAATCTAAGAGAAATAAGCTAGATAACTCAACTATTACTATTCTACTTTTGCAGGGGCTTTTAAGCTATTCTAGAACTTGAAAATGAAACTTAAAAGCTTATCTAGATTAAGCTACTGAAGTACTACTTAGATGATTAAAACTAAATCCTAACTTCTAATTATGAATGATTAAAAAGAAGCTAGAAATGTGACTAGCAACAACAGTTTTAACCTGTTGTTGCTGATGCAATTGGTCCCAACTTAAATGCAGACTAAACTTCCTCCTTAAAACTCTTAAACTAACTCAATACATGTATGTAAACCTGTATTAACTATGCTTGAACTCTAAGATGCCTTGAATCACTAAACACTAAAATTATTTGAACAACAAAACTGTCCTGGTGCTAAACAAACTTTTTAAGCTCTAAATTCTTGAATTCTATTAACTAACTTTTAAAACCTGTTTTAAACTTGAACATATGACTTAACTCAACTTTATAAAAGATTTTGACAAAATGTTGTTGACTTTTAGAGTCAAAGACAGCTTAAACCAAACACTCTCTTACTAAAACTGTCTAAACTATAGTGTACTTAAAATCTATTTTAAAGCTAAAATTACTAAAACCTTTTATCTACTCTTCCTAAAATTAACCTAATTAAGCTATTTGAACAATAAAAGTCCTAGCTTATTAAGAAGAAAAAACTAGTTTCTCAGCTAGGCCTATTATGCACTTTAAAGAAGTCAATTATACTAATTGAATTAATAAGCTAATATAAAGACTAAGTTATACTAGATAAGCTAGAAAATTGAGATATAAGCTAGAGTTAAGAGTTTTAGACAGAATAAGCATGATCTAGGCTAAATGAACAGTTGATAAGCCATTTTAAGCTAAAATTCTAAAGTTGAAATAGAAGATTAAAACCTGAATTGAAGAATCTTCACACTTAAGCTATCCAAGAGTAGAAGCTTAAATGTTCCTAATGGCTTCCAAAGCCTCTAAACCTCAATGAGCTCAATAAGCTAAATTTGAGCTTATTGTTCCTTATTACTCCTAAGCTTGATCAATTTGAATCCAAATGAACACTTTTGAACTAAAATGAGCTGAAAACAGTATTCTAAAGTATTTTTATCAAGTTTGAACAACTTTAGCACTTTAGAAAATATAATAAGCTACAAAGAGCTTATTACAAATGTAACATTTTGAGCTTATTTCTCCTTGTATCTTCAAAGTGAACTCAAAAACACTCAAGTTATCATTATATTATTGTAACTTGATTAAAAATGAGTAAATGAAATGCTTAACACAAAATTTGACTGAATTTGAGCTTATGAAAAGGAATAAGCTCAAATGAGCTTATTGGAAGCTTATTGAGTGAAATTTGCTTAAAATTGAAAACGAAGAACAATGAAACGTGAAAACTAAATGTGATTACTCAAATAGATGAAGTACAAGCTTAGAAGAAGAGAGTACAAGTGCTTAAAGAAGATTACTAAAAACTTGAAAGTAAATGCTTAAAATTGACAAAAATACAAAGTGAAAATTGAAAACAAAAACAACAACAGAAAAATGAGCCCTAACAGTCCTATTTATAGAGGATTGAAGAAGAGGAGTGAAATTCTTGAAGCTTCCACTTAATCTCAGCCATTGATCCTTTAAATCTCATTTGTAGCCGTTGGATGAGTTTTGTGAGGTGTTCTGGCCAATAAGGTGAAGACACGTGGTCTAAGTGATGTGGAGAAGGGTTTATAACAGGGTCGAGTGATGTAGAGGAGCGGGGGAGTGGGAAATTTGGTGATTGGGTTGTGTTGAAAAAGGGCGGGAAAAACGGTTGAGTTTGTTAGGGGCAGTTCAAAAAACGCGCTTTCAGTTTGAAAGTTTGGAGGAATTGCAACAATGGTCCTTGTCTTTTAATCGTCCAAGATGTAGTGTAAAAGCACTTTCGATATTGACAGTTTTGGTCCTTGTGTTTCATAACTTCTTTTCCTCATTAATAAACAAAGTTTCTTCTTTTGGCAATTTTGGTCCTTGAATTTCAAAACTTCCAAATAAGCCCTTTGAAACTTTGCACACTTGTCAATATTGATTCCTTTGACTTCCTTTATTGCTGTATCGGGCTGATCCGGCTTTGATCTTTGGCTTCATTCTTCACTCTTGACTTTGTCTTTCGTTTCCTGTAGGTTTTGACTGTATTTTAACTTCTTTTTGTCCTTTTTATCCTTTCCTGCACAATAGACACAAAAGCATCACCTTTTTTCTATTCTTTTGGCATTTTCTTGGCTTTTATTTGGCAAAATCTCGGGTAATTTAATATATACAATTTAGCATTTATCAAAATTCCCCAAACTAAAGGATTGTCGTGTCCTCACGCAATGTTATTAAGTGTACACTTTGTAAACTAACAAGTTTCCAAAATGCCCTTGTTTTCACCTTTTATGAATCACCTTTTAAACAACTTAAGCTTTTTTCAACATTTCATCTCATGGAAACACATTAATGGCAATCATTACAAATTTGCAACTTTTAGGCTCATTGAAATAGGCTACCCCGATACACAATAGAGCACAACAGAGGAAAATTCAGTCATCCATGACTTTTCACTAAGACGAAACCAAGCGAATTAAACAAGATCAATGTCAATATAAGTCCAAAATTGTATAAGCTCGTATACTTTACAACTTGTGAACTATTCACTCCAGAATAAATTAATGCTTAAGATGTGTGCACCCTCTTTTAACACAATCCCCATAGATCAATTTATCTTCATAGTTGAAATCCATCTAAGCCTATTTACAAATAAGCCTTTAGTAGCTCAATGTTTTAATAACATAGATAAATCTCGACTCAAATCTAAAAGAGAATAGGAAACAAAACTTATAAATTTGATTGAAAAAAAATGAAATTTTTAACCATTCTTTTTATTTTCCATATACTATAATTATTTTTTTTCTTTTTTTTTGCAATAGGAATGTTGTTCTTAGTTCGAACCCCTACTTAGGCCTTTCTCCCAAATAGGATATCGCAACAACAACCGGTGTTCTTAGTTCGAACCCCCACTCCGCTGCTAACGTTGTTGTTATCGCGACAACACCTTTTCCTACAAAGCCTAGAATCTCAAAGTTCCCTTAGCTTGCAATCACACCTAGGCCGCAACCCTAGAGATGTAATGCCTACGCACCTTGATCCACGTACATAGTTTTTAATCCTTAGTTGTCGACCCCCTCCGAGTCTTTCTCTCAACATGGATACGCCAACGATTAAAAACTACATATAGCTTTTATTATTCTATTTTTGCGAATGCTTCATTGGCACGAAAAATAATGCTTTTGCATTAGAAATGCTTCATTGGCATTCTTTTTATAATTATCTTTTTGATGAATGGAAAATTTTCACTTTAGAAAATCAACTTATAAATTTGAAACCAAAAATCTTACTTACATATTAAAATGAATTCTTATTTCAAATGTAAACTTTTTCTAAAGACATTAGTTGAATAGCTAAATTAAACAGATGCACGTATGGGATTTAGGTGTGTTAAGAGCTTGTGGGAGTAAAAAGACACAAATCATTCATATAAGCTTTAGGTTTTCCAAATAAACCTTGCTTAAACAAATACACTTATATTTAACTACATCATTTCTTGTTCTTCACATTTTAAAATCCAAAGCAATAGGATTTGTGAAAGCTTGGCCCTACAAAAGGTAGGTTAAAGAACTAGCTAGGGCATTTTCACACCCGGTCAAGTCAAATTACACTCCTATTTCTCATCAAGAAAACGGACTACCAAAAAGTGGTTTTTTTTCCAACTAAGCTTCTTTTAAGCTTTTTCTTAGAGAAGCAAAAATTTAAAATTTTCACTTTTTCACAAAAAGGTAATTCAAAAAGATTCAAACAAGGTTGCGTGAAGTGCAAGTCAATATCGAAGATATCCTTCCCCAAACTAAAATGAAACTTTGTCCTCAAAGTTTAAAAATAAGGGTCAAAAGGAATCTTTAACAAAAATTCTAAGGACATGCCAAAAGAATAGATGTTAGTTCGATAAAGACAAGGATAAGAGATTTCCCACTTTATGAAGAGAAGATTGGAGACCATCGATGGAAATTATGGGGCGAAATTGCCTTTGTCCTTCCACAAATTTGAACCATGAATCTTCCAAAATCCGGAAAACCTAGACAAATAAGCACAAACAACCAACAAGAACGAAAAAGAACAAGCTTCCTCTCATCTTTTACATTGTTAGCTCAAAAACATCTCTAAAACGGCTTAGTTTTTGTTAACCGAGTACAAGCTATACTCGCCCCCGAATTAATTTGTCCTTGGGGAAGCAAAGAAAATAAGAAAGAAAAGAAAATAAAAGGATAAGCATGGGGTGCCTCCCACGAAGCGCTTGTTTATTATAGAGTCCCCTTCGCTTGACTCTTTCCCCAAACTAGGTTTTTATGGTGGATAATAGTGGGGGTGAAGAAATTCCAAGAGGTGGAAACCTCCCCAAACTAGGGATGAAAGATATACCGTAGCATTTTTGATTCCGGGTTCAAAAAACTTTTTAGAAAAGATTTTCAAGAGAGAAAATGTGAACCCGGAAAATGCTTTGGTAACATGAAAGTCCATTAAGGGTGGGTGGAGTGGGTCAAAAACATCAAGAGTCAAAAGAGCTTTAGATGGTGATCGAGCGCGCGCGCTTTGAACTCTTGTCCTTAAAAACATCATTTTCAAAAGATTTCTCATGAAATGTTATCCCCGGGTCAAAAATCTTTCCCTGAATGTTCATGGGGAATAACATATCCACAAGATTAAAATCCTCATAAAACACATAATCACTCCCGACATAAGAGTTAGTCTCAAGATGGTAATAATTTCAATGGTCGGGATTGAAAAACTGTAACTCTTCTTTTCTCAGGTTCAACTTTTGTTTCAAAATCCTCTTTAGTCTTACTTTTAAAATATTCAACCTTTTTATCATTTATTTCAAAGAAATTATCATCTTCAAGTAAACCATCTAGGAAGGCAATTTCCTCTTCCTTATTATCATGAATTCCCAAATCATTTTCGTTATCACTTTTGAAAACTTCATGGTTAATCTCATCATTTTCTTTTACAAACTCACTTGTTGCCCATTTTCTAACACAATTCCCAATTTGGGAAAAGAAAGACACAATGGTTTTAACATCAACTTTCGGAGAAATTTTGCTAGATGCCTCATTAGAAATGATTTCCTCGTCTTTTTCAAAAAGAGGGTTCAAATGACTCTTAAGAGTTTCCTTATGAACCTCCTCCTTAAGAATTGACTCGTCATTTCTAGAGGGAAAATCATCTTGTTTCTCAAAGAGAGGGTTTGAAAAAGTTTTGAAGCTTGGGAAATCATCACAAAGAGAAAAATCACAATCTTTTCCAATTTTGGACTCTCTTGGGATTGGAATGAGAATCTCTTTGTCTAATTCTTTGTTTGGAATAGAATTAAGATCCTCATTCCCCATTTTGAAAGAGTCCTCAAGATTATTGTTTGGAAAAGAGTGTGAAATGCACTTATTGAAGAGCTTTGGAAGGTGAATGAATAACTCTTCCTTGGTTAATGATTTTAAAACAAGCCTTTCGTCTAGCAGCTGGGTCAGAAATTCCCTTAACTTCTTCTTTTTGTTTAATAATTTTTTCCAAAAGAGATTCAAACTCGTCAACGATAGTGGATGTGGGAGAATCATCATTCTTTGGTTCACAAACATCTTTGACCCGGTCATCATAAATGTCCATCATATGGATTGACTCTTTGTCTTGACTACCATCCGGTTTAAAAACTATTCTTTCCATACCATCCCTTATTACTAGCTCTTCCCCGTGAACATCAATTAAGACCCGTGCGGTTCTTAAGAAAGGCCTACCAAGTATCAAAGGAACACGGGGGTCCGCAACAAAGTCTAAAATCACAAAATCGACCGGGAAAGTAGAATTTTTCGACCTTTACGAACACATTTTTGGCTATCCAAGGGGTTTTAGAAATGTGTTGTTTTTTTTTTCGGTCAGCTAAATCTAGAACCAATCAAGTACTTGGTAAGGTCAGGAAAATCCAAGATTCTTCTCAAATAGACAGGGCAAGAGAATGATACTTGGCACCTAGACCCGCTGTAGTGCCAAGTGATTATCAAAACTCCCGAAAAACACAAGGAATGAGGAAATCGTCCTGGGCACCAAGCTTTTCGGGAAGCTTTTTGAGAATGACCGCGGAACAATTAGCATTCATTGGTGTCTTTGCCATCTCATTCAACTTTTCTTTGTTTGACAACAAGCTTTTTAACATCTTTTGATACTTAGGCATTAAAATCAAAGCATCTGCCAAAGTATGTCCCACAGAATCTTTTGTGAACATTTCCCAAAAATTTTTGGATATGCACTTTTATCATTTTCACCATTTCTTTCAAGCTCTACCGCAGAAGGATATGAAGTTATTGGTCTCTCGAAGATTCTTTTGATGGTGGAGAATTATCAACTTGAGCAGAAGAAGGCTCAGGAGAAATTGGACTGCTCACCGGCTTAACCGGATCATGAGATTTTTGGATAACCGAGGTTTGGATTTCTTATGTAGCTCGGTAGCACCTTATCTTAGGTCCACCTCGGTTTCCCTTCTCAAGTCAAAGGTTTACCATTCACATCATAAAAGGAGGGTGGAATTGGTGGCACCGGTGTGTAAGAAAGTCCGCTTCGAGTCGTAATGGCTCTAGCTTCACACCTTGGGTTTGTGATGGTATTGCTAGGTAAAGTGGTAGGTACCATAGAAGTAGAAGTAGAAGGTTGGCTTTGATTTTGGAAGAAACCACTCAACATGTTTTGCAAATTGTTTTGGAAATCATTTTGTTGATTCATGAAAAGGTTATGTTGAGACTTCAACTCATTCTTGAATTCTCCTTTTAAAGAGTATAGATTTGGTTTTAGTAAAGTAGGCTTGAACTACACTCCTAATCTCAGCTTTCAAATTGGTAATATGGTTACCTAAGTCATGACCAGCCTGCATACCCCTCGCGGTGGTTTTCTGAAAGTAACCAATGACTAGCAAGCACAATTTGAGAATTTTATGGTGGACTTTGGTAAGGTACCATTCCTTGATGAGGGATATGTCCGCTTGATTGGAGGTTTTACCTTTGTATTTAGTAAGGAAAACCAAGGTGTGAGTATGGTTTGCTAAGGTTGGAGACAGGTATCCGGCATTTCCATTTTGAACAAAATTACCAACCGATGCGGTTTGTTGAAATTGTTGGAAATTATCATGATAAACCGGGGACTCGTAACCTCCTCTAGTCATTGGGCACACATTAAAACTATGATTGCTACCACAGTGAGTACACTTTTCCTCAACCTCTTTTAATCGGAAAGGGAATAGGGCACTAGAGCATTCCATCAAGCTTCATCTTCATTCATTTCATTCCTAAAAGTCAAAGTCATCTTATCCTCTAATGCCGCTGCCATTTGTTGGAACTCAAAGTTAGATGATGAAGTAGAAGAAGGTGGAGGAGAATTCGTACTCACTCGCATCACGGCGTTCCGTGAACATCTAACTTTGGCTTTGTTTCTCTTAGATTTGGTAGCCCTCGGTTTGGACTTTTGTAGGGAAAAGGTTCCACCGGCAGCAGAATAAAGAGAATCATGATCATTATAGCGTCAAAGACTTATAGAGATGGTCTAATTGGTGCATGAGTGAAAAACCATGGTGAGGACACTTCCTTAGAAGTTCCTTGAAACGCTCCCAAGCTTCGGAGAAAGATTCTTGAGCAATTTGACGAAAATTTGTAATTTCATTCCGAAGATTGGTGGTCTTAGATGGTGGAAAGAAAAAGTTGATGAACTTTAGAAAACTAAGTCCATCACATGTGAGAATGGAAATTTGGGGTTTCTTGTCCTAGCCACGTTTGGCAACCCATCAAGATAAAATGGGAAAGAGAAGAATTTGAGATGTGGTGTGTTAGGTACATCCGGGTATGCCTTTGGTTATTGGTTAATGCTCTCAAAATGACGAATGTGAGCATGAGGCTCCTCATCATTACCTCCTCGAAAAATTCGGTTTTGAACCAAATTAATGAGAGAGATATATTTCAAAATTTTTGAGCATTTGATAATTGGTACAACTTATAGCACTTTCAAACCCCCCGTGGGAGCTTGAAGTTGCACGGCATAGGTCCGAATCGTCGGCCATTGGAATCGGATCCAAAAATGAGAGGGATTTGCCTCTTGTCGTGTCGAGATCGCGACAATTACGTCTCTGGAATTGTGTATTCCAAGGAGGAGCGAGGGGCGCATGCACATTTGAAAATTTCCAGAAGAAGAAGAATAGAGAATAAGAAGATAAATTTTGAGGAAATTTTACAATTTTTAATTTTTATAAGAATAAAACAAAAATATTTTTGTATCGTTTATTACAAGCTTCACGATAATCCACCAAGTTATTACGCACAATTGAGCCGGAAAAGCTTAGCGAGGCCGCAATGACTACTTAGAGAAAAGCTATCACCTATTCCTTAAACGCAACCTTATATTTTAGTAAACTTTAAAGGTCCGTCCGTACCTCGCTAAGTACGTTCACGATAATGTTTGATGTTTTTTGGAATGGGTTTAATTGAGATCGTCTAGTATCCAAATGTTATTATTATTAATTAATTTATTTTATTTTTTATTTTTTATACTTTAATTCGATTAGGAATCTGAATTAAATGAACTTTTTATATTTTATACAAAAATATCAAAATAACTTCCAAAGGAAGGATCTTATCGAAACCAACTTCAACGAATATCCTTCACAATCGTTCACGACTTTCTTTTCGCAACGGCGCCAAAATTTTTGGTGTGTTGTAGCAAAATCAAACAAATTTATATACTTATAGTATTAATCGCCTCGTAAGAATTCTTTCCAAATACATCTCAACAAGAGAAATATAAGGTTAAAAAAACCACCAAAGAAAAACACAATTTGATATTATTTATCCGGGAAGTACTTTTCCACGGGTCGTGTCCCAATGAAATCGTGAATTGAGAATTTAGGAATGATTCGGATTCCGAGTAAAATGATAAAGGATTATTTGAATATATGTTTACACTACAAAATATAAAGCATCGAATTTAAAAAACAAATTAACTAGCTCGAACTTTAAATGCACAAAACAAAAAACACGAAGCACTAAAACTGAAATTTAAAAATCTAAGGCACGAATTAAACAACATTTATACCTAAAAATCACAAATTTAAAATGAAAATTTTAAGAAAAATAATTGGAATTTTTTAACTATTTTTGAATTTTTTATGAATTTTAAAAGATTAATTAATTAATCTAAAATAAACCTTTTCTAAAAATTATCACTAAAATTTTGTTTTTATTTTTCAAAAATACTAGATTTAAAAAGAAAATTTTCACAAAAAGAATTAAAAATTCAACTATTTACTATTTATTTTTATGATTTTTCTAAGAAAAAGAAATTCACTAAAATCTATTTTAATTCCTAGAAATTACAAATTAAACTGGAAAAATAAAGAAAAATAGTTTTAAGAAACTAAAAGAGTGCAGAAATTTAATGGAAACAAAAGCCCTAAATTTTATAAGCTAATTGAATACTAATTTGATTGATTAAAACTATAAACCCTAATTTCTTAAAACTAATAACTAAAATTTAAAACTATTTATTATTCTAAAAAGAACAAGGTAGATAGTGTAAGAAAGGAAAGTAGAGGGTAGGCGGCCAAAATATAAGAAATTTACACTTTAGTGCAAACGGATGCCCCTTATCTTGAGAAATTACAAAACAGACCTTTACATTCTAGCTTAGTTATTGGATAGTTGAAAAATAAGATTTCAGCTAAAACTTAAAACTACAAACTTATAGA
>BQNB010040711.1:40358-47223 GCA_026074375.1 Tanacetum coccineum
CTTTCTATTTACTTTTTCCCTTTATTAAATCATCTTTCTCACTTCAGCAACTTTGGTCCTTTAACTTTTCATTCATCCAAACGAACCCTTGAGCTTTGTAAGCTTGACATTATAAATCCTTTGATTTTCATTGGCTTTCCTTTCTTGCTGTATCGGGCTGATCCGGCTTTGATTGTCTTTCCGTCTTCACTCTTTGTCTTGCCTTTTCCGTTTCTTGTCAGTTTTGACTGATTTTGCTCACTTTTGTCTTTTTTATCCTTTCCTGCACAACAGACACAAAAGCACACATTTTTCTATTCTTTTGGCATTTTCTTGGCTTTTATTTGGCAAAATCCCGGGTAATTTATATATACAATTAAGCATTTATCACAGCCCTAAATCGTTTTTTGTCTAAGTCGGTCGAACGATCCTTACCTTTTTTAGACACATTGAAAAAATGTACTAAAAAGAAGGACTTCAGATGAACAGAGGCCGCTGAAGCAGCGTTCCTGGAGATGAAGAAGTTGGTATCTGAGTTGCCAACCCTCACTACCCCCAAGAAGGGCGAGACCCTGATGATGTATTTGGCCGTAGCAAATGAAGCAGTTAGTGCGGTGCTCCTCACGGAAAGGAACGGGAGGCAAATGCATATACACTATGTCAGTCGATCTTTGCAAGGGGCGGAAACAAACTATGTTCCAATGGAGAAGCTCGCTCTGGCCCTAGTCCACACGGCTAGGCGGTTAAGGAGGTATTTCCAAGCTCACCCGATCAAGGTCATAACTGATAGCCTGATCGGACAAGTGCTGAACAATTCGGGAGCTTCAGGAAGGTTAGCAAAGTGGGCTGTTGAATTAGGGGCTTATGGCATAACGTACGTGCCAAGGGTAGCAATAAAGGGCCAGGTCTTAGCAGACTTTCTAGCAGACACTCCAACAGAGATAAGTGCTACAGCAGAGGTGCCTAACAACCCAAGAGTGAAAGACATCCCAGAACCTTCAAACGCAAAGGGAGATCTTACTCCTGGCCCGAAGGCATGGAGACTATATATCGATGGAGCTTCAAACAATAAAGGATCTGGAGCTGGCCTTATCCTGATAGCCCCAGATGATGTGGAATACTCTTACGCGCTTCGCTTGAACTTTTCTAACTCCAACAACGATGCTGAGTATGAAGCCCTACTGGCTAGGTTGCGGATAGCCAAGGAGATGCAGGTGAGGGACATCCATGCCTTCGTAGACTCCAAGCTAGTGGCTAGTCAGGTGGAAGGGTCATACGAGGCTAAGGGGGCAAGGATGATAAAATACTGGGAAAAGGTCTTGGAGCTAGCTGGTGCATTCAACAGGTTTCTAATAACTCATATCCCTAGAGCAGAGAACAGGAAGGCCGATGCCGTTAGCAAGTTGGCGACGGTTCAGTTCGACCACTTGTCCAAATAAGTACTAGTAGAGGTGTTGAATGAGCGCTCCGTCGAAGCACAAGAGGTTAACATGGTGGTTGAAGAGGAAGGCCCGACTTGGATGACCCCGATCCGAAACTACCTAGAGGAGGGAAAACTACCAGAAGACCCTGTTGATGCTAGAACTCTAATGGGAAAAATTAGAAACTATACGATAGAAGATGGAGTCTTGTATAGGAAGTCTTACTTGGTTCCACTGATGAGGTGTGTAGGTCCTCTGCAGGCCAATTACGTTATTAGAGAGTTGCACATGGGCTCATGCGAGATGCACGACGGGCCTAGACAGGTGGTGGCTAAGGCCATGAACCTGGGGTACTTCTGGCCCTCTATGCACCAAGAAACGCCAGGGAAGTTGATCAGAGTGAAGTGATACTGCCAAGCACATTCCAGCCATACCCAGACTCCCTAAGGCATACATGATCTTAGTAACATCTGCATGGCCATTTATGAGTGCGGCATGGATATAAGTGTAGACCATCTCCTAAGGCCTAAAAAGGGTGAAGTCTCAAATCCGTGGCAAATCGACTAACTTTACTAAACTGGACATGAGGCGAAGCCAGCTAGCTACATTACTGGTAAACAGGTGGTGAACTTCGCTTATGATAATATTGTCTGCAGGTTTGGGATCCCAGCTACCATGAATCACAGATAACGGAACCCAGTTTGTGAATGACCCTTTCAAGAAGTGGGCAGAAAAGCTCATGATCAAATTAATCTGTACCTCAGTTTACCATCCCCAAGGAAAGGCGCGTTCAAAAGCGCAAATAAAATCCCTTGAGAGTGAATTAAGAAACAAACTGGGAAAGGAGGATCCAGTTTGGGCTGAGGAGGAGCCCAAATGTGTTATTGGCACATCGAACCATAAAAAGACCAGACAATGGTGAAACACCTTTTTTAAACTAACCCTATTACCGGAAGCGTCCTCCCTGCAGAGTATCGCATTCCAACACACAAACATCCACGTGAACAAAAAAACTAATGATCAGGAGCTTCGTCTAAACTTAAACTTGCTGGAAGAACGAAGAGAAATAGCAGCTATAAGGGAGGCCAGGTACAAGCAACAGGTCGAGAAGTATTACAACAAAAAAGTGCGACATGTGCAGTTCAAGGTGGGAGAGTTTGTACTCAGAAGAAATCAAGTTCCAAGGGCCCATCTAACACATTCAAGCTAGGACCCACCTGGGAAGGACCCAACAAAGTTGTCCAAGCTTTCCAAAGAGTAGCTTATAAACTAATTAACATTAGAAGGGGAAGAGATCTAAGGACATGGCAATGCATATAACCTCCGAAGGTGCTACATGAAAACACCAGGTAACCTTTTAGTTCTACGATGTAAACCCACCAGAGAAGCAATTTTCAAAGTATAGACTTGCTCCAGAGGTGACCTTAGATATTATCAATGTATTGTTTCTTCTAGTATGATATTAATGAAACGAAATTTTCCCATATTTTCTCTTAAGACTATATGTTTGATTTTTTTTATCATAGCATGACTGTACAACGACGGATGGCTCGCTACCTCCGCCGCGAATGAGTGTGACTCCACTAAATTAGTCCCAATGGTGAAACTGATCCATTGGTTGCTATAGTGCTGAGCGAAAACCTCTGCAAATTTACTCTAGCAGCGAAAGGAAGGAGAACAAAACGCGGCTGTCTCCCCTTCACCATAATAAATACTCTCCGTGAATAGCATAAAAAACAAAACCCCGGTAGAGAGAGCGAACAGAGAATATTAATTCGAATGTTGCATCAAAATGCATACGAGCGCAAGCCGCACCGGTGGGAAAGGGTAACGCAGGCATATTGATTTAAGTTTAAAACATAAATCACAATGCATATGGAGTAAATGTGTAAACTACTAACAAAATTACAATAATGTCTAGCCTAACCTAGAAACCGCTAAGGTAGGTTTGGCTCACGCTCCAACGCATGGGTTACAGCCCGAAAGCTGTTGCCTCGTGCCTATATAAGTCTAGGCACCTGTCTGACAAATGACAAAGTGTGTTACAACATATGACAAAATAAACAAACATACATTCAGGGGAGGAATAACATAAAAAAGCATAAGTAACCACCAAGATTGAAAGTTAATAAGGTTACAATCACATCTAAAATATAAAGTTGCTTATAAAGTACTTAAAGCCCGAAACATAAGGCTAGTTACATAAACAAAATAACTGCAATCTAAGGCTAGTCTAAGCAGCTGAAGGCCCTCCTCTCTCAACGGGCTTCTTCTTTTTCTTCAAGTGCTCAAAGTGCTAAGTATACCAAAAGTCCCTGTTGTGAGAATGTAGATGTTGGCATGGGTGTTGGTCCTCAAGGACGCAGTAGCAGAGGAAGGCTGGGAAGAAGGTGTCACCCTATCAGGCTCAAGTCGAGCAATGTCTTGCAAAGAGCTCTGAGAATGTTGAGAAACCTTGTCCAAGAAAGGGAAAGTAGTGTTAGGAAAAGCAGCAATAACTCTATCAAACTTCTCCTTAGCATCGGGAATAAAACCATCAACTCTCTGAGATAACCCTCTGAACTCCTCATCAGTACGACCCATACGCAGCCCACGCTCGAGCTCCAACACCTAAATCGCCGTATATTCAACACCCCCCGCCAACCGCGGGTTAAAGTCAATATCCATAGGAACTTTCGGACAAGTAGAGTGAAATCCGACTGAAAAAAGGAGGTAATGCTGTCCTGGATCTCCTCAGCTTGCCTCTCACGATGCTCCAACTGTGACTTAAGCTCTTCCTCAATCTTTGCCTTCTCCTTGGCAAGAGTGTCCCTCTCACTCCTATACTTCCATATGTTTCTTATCCAACTGCTAAGCTATGATGTTCAAATGGCCTCACACTTATAGACTTCTTAAGAGAGCCCCCCAAGCTTCAGCCTTTAACCCATATACCTCCTCACTAGCATAAACAGTAGACTCCTTGTGTTGCTTAAGGTCAGCATTTTATTTCTTAATGATCTATGTCTGTTGTGCATACCGTTTTGCGAGATTACGCTCAAAGGCTATCCCTTTATAGGTGATGGTCCATAACGAGCATGAAAAGCTCTCTCCTGAGTAATCAAACTAACACAGAGCAACACGCACATAGAAGGACGATCAACAACTCAACTGAGGATAGAGCTCAGTGCAAAATCGATGAATCTTAACGTGGCGTAGGAAAATGAATCAATAGCTAGTCCGGGCATAACCTCTGGGATCCTTTATAAAGACTCTTATTCCTCCGCAAACCAAGATTTACACCATGAATCTCGTCCCCAATCGTCCCTTAGGTGTAGGGAGGAGACTCACACCATTATTTTCGACATAAGGATAATAATGTAATAAGGCCTAGGGACATAAAGAAAGAAGAATTCCCTCTCAAGGCACATCTCCAGGCAGTAAAGCTAACACGAGCATCAAAAAAGAGAATACAACAATGCATCACTAGAAATCAACGTCAGCACTCAGCAACAGTACTAAGGCATGATACCAGGGAGCCGCACAACCATCCTGAGCAGGAAAGATGCAAAGCAATTCCTCAGCCCAACACCTTTATACAAAAAAAGCATATAAGACAAAGACATAGTGTAATGGAAGCAAAAGTAAATGAAGAGACAAAAGCTTTACCATTAGACCAGCGTGAGAACTAGCTCGGGTAGTCTCCTCACAGTCCCTTAGACAGATCAGCAAGAGCTTCGACATCCATAACTGGAAGAAAATGGATGAAAGTCACATCTTAGCCCAAGGCTCTTATCAAAATTTAAAGTGGGTAATCGTTAATATACTTTACCTTGGCCGAACATCGTTTAAGGTTTCCCACTCTTCCACGGCAAAACTCTAAACCCATCAACGCTGATCATCCATCATCAAGAGTACCATCATCAGTCTGCTCGACCCCATCTCCGGCTGCTAACCCACTAGAGCCTGCCCTAGACACTCTCTGACTCAATCTGGTCCTTTTGGTTGTATTGATGGATATCTCTGGCCCAGTAGAGGTTTTTCGCTTGGCCGCGTGATCAGCCTTTGTAAGTACACTAGGATCAGGTTGGGTAACGGCAATCTCCTCTGGGGAAGCACGAGGGATGGCAGTACTCGCTGGAGCAGGCGGTGTGGTGCGATCAGCAACTCTACCCAAAATGGAAGTGCCTAGCTCATGTGGTTCCTCCCGTACTATGGCCTTCTCCAAGGAAGGCATGCAAAGAAAGTCATGGATACTCATAACTGTAAAAAAGGGAGTGGAAAACTTTGTTAGGTATGGTAAGGAAAGCTATACAACAACGCTTAGTAATATATAATGAACCCCCCTACCAGTGTTATCAGAACGTCTCAGCACGGGATCACACATCGGGTTACGCCAAACCCTACTAAGCCCAGATTGAACCAACACCCCCTCTGGGATGTTACGAAGCTTCACAATGTGAGCCTTTAGTCGGTCAACATGATCCTGATTAAAGTCGGTAGGAATCTTATCTGTAATACATGAATCAGGATGTCTCCAAGGCATGTGGAATGGAATATCCCTACGATCTATCAAGAAAAATTTATCCTTCCACTGTTTTAGCCCAGACTTAGTAACTTCCATGCACACAGGTGCAGAACCCCCACGTTTCGCAAAAGAAAACCAATCCCCCTGCTTAGAAAGTGTCTGAAATACCCGAAATAAAGTAACCGTAGGCTCTATGTTTAAACTCCGACAGAGAACCTCAAATGTAATCACCTTGCTCAAACCTAGAGGAACTAGCTGGGAAATATGCACCTTGAAATATTTCAATACTGCTAGGAGGAAAGAGGAAAAAGGAATCCTAACACCCGAAGAATCAAAAATCCTAGAATATATACCTATGGCTGTATCCCCAGCTGGGAGAATACTCATCCTAAAGTTGGAGTCAGGCAGGCGAGGCCTCAAGGATAAGGGGATATCATAAGTGGTAATTAAAGTCTTAAGTTCGGCATCCTTCAAGTGGGAAACATACGTATGCATATCTTTTTTAGCCATAAGGAAAGTAAGGAGAAAATCAAAGAATACCTTGAAGGTTGTTGGGAAAAATCGATCAATACAGTACTTCCGGACGAGCACCCACGAACTCCGGACAAGCTCAAATCAAATCAACTCTGGACGATGCGAACCAAACACCTCCGGACGATGTGAACCAAACACCTCCGGACGATGTGAACCAAACACCTCCGGACCAAATACCTCCGGACGAGGTGAACCAAATACCTCCGGACGATGTGAACCAAACACCTCCGGACGAGATGAACCAAACACCTTCGGACGAGGTGAACCAAACACCCCCGGACGATGTGAACCAAACACCTCCGGACGAGAAGAACCAAACACCTCCGGACGATGTGAACCAAACACCTCCGGACCAAACATCTCCGGACGAAGTAAGGATCCGGACGAGATGAACCAAAAATCTCCTTACGAGATGGCAGCCCACCAC
>BQNB010040712.1:0-47223 GCA_026074375.1 Tanacetum coccineum
ATATAGTATCAATACTTTCACCTACAGATAATTAAATAGATGGAAACTAAATAATTAAATAGAAAAAGTATCAAGAAAGGATGACAATTAGGAACTTAATTGGGTTTTGTTTCATTAAAAAGTCGAATGTCCAAGAAGAATCTCGTTTGTGGATTGAAGAAACGCACGGATCAAATTCTTTTAGTAAGATTGTCTTTATGAAAACCAAACACTTCCAATAAGCAATCCCAAATAGCTGAATACCTAAAACGATGAGAAAATGAACATTTTACACAACATTCAAACTACACACTCATCTCAAATTGGTCCAAGATTTTAATAAAGCTTTAAAGTTTTTAACTAACATGCAACTAAACTTAAAATCGATATACACAATCTCACTGAAAAAATAACCACACAAAAACCAATCATTTTTATATAGCTGAAGCCTCTCGTAAGTAATCTCATCGTTCTTCTCATCTCTGTCTTCATCCACATCTCTCATTCACCATAAAGACTGTTTCAAAACACAATAGGCAGATTTTTGGAAACCCATTTGAATACAATCAAAACTCATATAAATAACATAAGCAGAAAAGTTAGAAACCAATTTAAAAACACCCCCCTTTTTTAAGATAAAAACATCAATACAATTAAAATAGAGAAAAAATAGATTAAAAAATCATACCTTTGAAAGAATTATTGTTTTCAATACCTTATTCTTGATGACCATTTTGCTCGATTTACAGAGGCGAAAAAGATGAGTTTATGGAACCAATTAGTATATTTAAAGGGTGGACTGCTGTTATAAATTAGCCCTAATTTTATGGGTTAGATGACTAAGAGTGTATGAAGTGTGTGTGTGAAGAAGGTAGCCACTGTTTGATTTGTGTGTGTGTGTTTTCATGTAATCTAAAAAGTGTGGATCTGTAAGATTAGGATGCAATGAAAGTGAAAGACACGTGTTTAGCAAAATGGTATGTTTTGGTACTGAATCATCATCTCTCTCACGTAACCACCACTGAGTGTCTCTAATCCCATTATTTTATAAATAATTTAATGTTCATAAGGTTTATATTATTTTTAATATAAAAAAGTTGGTTAGAGAAGGGGGGGGGGGGGGCAACACGGGTAATGTTATATAGTTGTAATATATTGTTATTCTTATGATGTTCAAGTTGGTTATTATATTAGTTTAATCATGTGTACTTTGAGATGCTAATGTACATTGTGTTGATGTACTTCATCATATATACAAGATTAAGATGCGTATTTTGTAATTATATTATTGTACAATATAGGTTTTTAAATATACTGATTTACGTAACCTACTTTCTTTTTATTTTCTATCTACGTAATATATTTTTAAATATTTACCAATCTACGTATTATTGACCGCAATGTGACTTGTTTGACCTGTTACCACTTATAGAAAAGTTACAGTAATGGTCTCTTTCATTTGTGTGACTTCCACTATTAGTCCCTTGACATTTTTCACTTAAAAAAGTTATAGTAATGGTCTCTTGACTTTTGCGTTGACTTCCACTGTGAGTCCCTTGACTTTTCCACCCAATATTTTTGATAACTTTTTTTCCCTCCAAAACCTCATTATTTTCCCTCTTATTTTTATACATGTTTTTATACATACATTTTTATACATGTTTTTATACACATATTTTTATACATGTTTTTATATACACATTTTAATACTCACATTTTTATACACTTTTTTTATTCATGATTTGTATGCACACATTTTTATAAAAACACGTTTTTATACACATATTTTTATATACACGTTTTTATGCCCGTTTTTATACACACATTTTATACACGTTTTATACACGGTGTTACACACGTTATTATATACACGTTTGTATACACACGTTTTATACATATTTTTATACACACATTTTAATACTCACATTTCTATACCCATTTTTATACACGTTATTATATACATACGTTTTTATAAACACATTTTCTTACATGGTTTTATATACGGTTTTATACACGGTCCTGCGAGTATTGTTGATAATTGTGATGAAAATCCGATTAGGATAATACCCGGTCCTGCGGGTACTGTTCAAGCGGCCAAGCTCCGTAAATAAGCGGATATTCAGGAAGGTGGGGATTAGTCTATAATGTCGACAGAAGAATATATTAGGAAAGTTGTTGAGATATTTCTTGATATCTCATAAACACCCATTCATAATCCCCCCATTAGCATTAACAAACTTAACACGCTAACACACGACCCTCGCTTAATATCCTCATCCTCACCCACATCCTCAACAACTTTCCGTAGTAATAACATGTATAAAACCGTGTATATAATAACGTGTATAAAACCGTGTATAAAAACATATATAAAAACGTGTATACAAAAATGTGTGTATAAAAACGTGTGTCTATAAAACGTGTGTATATAAAATCGTGTATATAATAACATGTATAAAAATGTGTATAAAAACGGGTGTACAATAAAAACGGGTATAAAAATATGTGTATAAAACTATAACAATCCGCATTTTCACGTCATTTTACGTCAATAAATATTTAACTGTTTATTTTAAACTTTTACGCGTTCACTATTAATTTTCAACGTTTAGTTAAATCGCGTAAACTAAAAATCAACAATCAACGTAAACCGTCACCAAACAAATAAATAGTTTGCATCAAACAAGTGTTATATTATTTCTATGAGGATAAGTTTTAACTTTTCATATTTTATTTTTGTTGATTACGTAAAACGTTTACGTTTTCTAATAAAATACATTTATGCATACATGGAAGCATCAATACCTATCTATACTTCAACAAATGCCCACTTTTATACACACGCCAAAAAAATTTTAAATTCACTTCTTATAATAAAACACATGCTTAATACTTCCACTAGTGTCACCTCTCATCCTCTTAGGGAGGAGGAGAGCACCTTACACATTGTCCTTAAAACCACTTTATGATCTATGGTTTTGTATAATTACTTCTAGTATAAAAAGGAAGCACTAGTAAAGACTTAACACTTATCATTTTACAAAGAAAAATCAAACACAAAACTCTCTCTACTCCTAACAAAAGCCCACGACTCAAAATTAGTTATTAGGGTTTCTATAACTTTGATTCTAGCAAGGTTTCAAGCATACAAGTGTTCTTAGGTATAGTATCTAAGGTATATCAAGGTGTCTTGGAAGCTTGGGTGTTGATTTTACAAGGTTTATTTAAGCAAGATAATTAGGGTTTTCATTAGAAAATTAGAGTTTTTTTGGATGTATTTAGGGATAAATACTTGTAGTTGATTTGGGTATCATCTTCATTGAGGTCTAAACATAAACCCTAATCTTTCTAATTATTCAATTTCATATTTTATATAATGTTATATTTGTTAATCACCACCGAGAGTTTATTTTGTGGAATTATAAAATAAAGTGAGCTTGATCTTAAATTCGAATTTATATAATCATGTAATGAAATGATGTTAAAAATATGATGGAACACAAGAACATACCTTATATAAGTGTTGGTTAATTTATAGATTTAGTTTACAAATTAATTGATGAAAGTTTATTATTAAAGTTTATACACAAATAAGTATGAGGACATTGTACTTGGAAAAGAATGATGGACATTTATATGAGGACATAAAGTATACACAAGATGTGTTTTTATATAAATTAGAAGACTTGTAGTAATATAATTATGTTAAAGTTTATAATTATAAATATATATACATATATATCAAAACAGTTTGTATAATCGAGATACAAACTTTTATAAACTGTAAGCCCTACTGATTTAAATATTACTCTTCATGAGGATTCCAAGCATATAATAAACTCAAAAACGAAGCTATAACAAAGAAGTCATGAATTTTACGAGATTACGATAATTAAATATTTAAAAGTGTTTTTATAAAAATAGTTTTATAAAAACTAGTACTGTTTTGGATCTGGTAAAAATATATAAATATTTAATGATGATAGATCATCTCAATGGGAAACCATGCATATAAAGAACTCTAAAAAAGGAATTATATCGAAGGAGATACGATTTTTGTAAGATTTAAAGTTATAAAAATGATTTTATAAACTATTTTGAATTTACTGTTTCGACACAGATTTTTATAAAATCTGTGATTATTTTATTTGAATAGTTTATTTCGTCACGATTCCATACATATAAAGAACAAGTAAAACTAAGTTAAAATGAGCAAGTTATGAGTTTTTAAATATTTCGCATAAATAGAAATTACAAAAACCAATTAACTTTTATATACACTTTTCTACATTTTATAAAAACATAACAAGGCTGTTAGAAACATAAAAAGTGGGTTACGAGTATTTTCGAGTCTGTTTGGGTTATAAAAACATTAAGAAATAATGTAGTAATACTTATACAATATTTATATACGTTTCTAACTTTATAAATATTATTTCATAAAACAACTAAACCATTTATATAATATCATTATATAAATAATAAAAATATTAAATCAAGTGTTGTTAACAAATAATCAATTATTGGTCAAAGGTAATATTTTTACGGTCACATATACGTAGACATTTATTTAACAAGTACAATTTAAATATTGTTTTTACTTTTTAAATTAAACAATAACTAATTGGTGGTGATGTAACTCTATAACTTACGATATTGTATTTATATTAAATACATTATACTTATACGGCCTATAATTAATTAGGTTGCATTCCCTAATCGTTTGAGATGATTACTTTGTTGATTTTGCGATAATCACTACATTTACTAGAGGTGAGTTTATAGCCCCTCTTTCACTTGTTTTACATTTACTTTACAAATCTCGGGGGAGAATACATGCTCGTTACAACTTGTTTACATATTCATTTACAATCTCTTTTGCATACTCTTCTACATACTTGGTTGCACACTTGATTTCGTAACTTGGTTACATACTCGTTTACATGAACGTTTACAAACTCATTACATGATTGATTTCAAACTTATTTTCATATCTCACAGTGAGATACAATACTTGTTTTTACTTATGGACGTAAAAACTTTACTTTTACTCGAATGATTACGGATTAGCTTAGGTTGCATGAACTGTTAATTACTCGGAGGGTAAGCGCGAATGTTATAAAATAGATCTATTGGGGATTGACACCCGTTCGGGTGATTAGCTCTCACTAGTTCGAGATCGAACTAACAAACTTATCCTTGTGGATCACGATGATTGAAGCTCAGGGCCAGCAACAACTCTTATGAACTCTTACTGTGCCTTGAATAAAGTGGCATATTGATAAGTCTACGTCGCAGTTTTATGAAACTTAAGGGTACAATCGTAATCACACCTTACGTTGCATACTAGGCAATACACACTTGAAACATTTTGGGATATTGTGTTCTTTACAATTATCACTCTTTAATCAATTGCGGTTTAACTTTTATACAATTCTTTGATCTCAACACGCATACTTATATTTTGTGGCTATCATGAGGGTTGAAATGGTCATACATACTTTACAAATCATTGATTCCAACATTTTAAAAAACGCATTTTGTATGGTTCGTGCTTACACGCATTTTAAAAACCTATATATTTGAGTTTATGCGTTGCAAGTCTTGTATGGGCGGGACTTGTAACACAGTAAATTTGTATATATATTTTTTGTGATCTGTATTCATACTTACAAAAATCTATGAACTCACCAACTTTATGTTGACACTTTTAAGCATGTTTTTCTCAGGTGAATTAGATGCTTGACATAACTGATGTGCATTGGAGTCTAGAGTTTACAAGATTTCATTTCAATACGGGTTGCCACATTTAGAGGTCGTTCTCCATAGTTGTGCAAAGGTACTCATGAAGTATCGCTTGCCGGCACCTTATTCTCATCGACCCTATTTGGAGGTGTTACAGATTTGGTATTAAGAGCCAGGATTTATAGAGAATGAGTTGCATATTTACCTAGGACTATAAAACCCCCGTTTTCACAAACATTGCATCACATCAAACTTTTTCATGTGCTATACACAACAACTATGATCATACTTGCTTACGTGACTTATTTACTATATTTATATATTATATATATATATACTAACCTTCTCTTGCAATATATTTATATTTATTTATATAAGAGTTATTTATATAAATACTATTACTTTCTCAAGACATTGTGAATGACACAATGGTCTTTATGTGTGCTTGTATGTATATATACATACTTACCATACCTTGCGTATATTTTACATCTATTTATATAAGAGTTATTTATATAAATACTAAAATATTTCTCAAGACATTATGAATGACACGATGGTCTTTAAATCCTTTATGATTTCACATAATACCGTATTATATAACATTGAAACATGTCATAGTACGCCGATCCCACAAATTATCTTTATCATTCAACTTTGAGTTTAAACACCCGTCCCATACTATTGAAACACGACTTTAAACTATCACATCACAACATTTCATCTTTGGAGCACGAGTTTTAGAACTAAACTAATTTTATATTTTCTGATTTTGAAGAAAATTCCGCCAAAGAGAAACACCACCCCTATGACCGATGATGCCATTAAGGCACTGATAGCCTAAGGCGTTGCTACTGCGTTGGCTGAGTATGAAGCTAACGGAGGCAATGGAAATGGCGATGATAGCCATGATTCTGGAAGTGGTAGAAGGACATAGTGCGCTACTCGTGAGTGCACCTACAGTGACTTCCTGAAATGTCAACTCCTCAGTTTCAAGGGTACTGAGGGAGTCATTGGTCTGACTCAGTGGTTCGAGAAAATGGAATCTGTTTTCCATATAAGCAACTGCACCGTCGCATGCCAAATCAAGTTTGCTACATGTACTCTTTAGGAAAATGCTTTAATGTGGTGGAACTCCCACGTTAAGACTGTTAGTCATGAGGTTGCATATGGAATGACATGGAAAACATTAAAGAAGATGATGACTGATAAGTACTACCCTAGAGGCGCGATCAAGAAGCTAGAAATCGAAATGTGGAACTTGAAGGTCAAGGGAACGGACGTTGTGAGCTACACACAACGTTTACAAGAATTGGTATTAATGTGCGGGAGAATGTTTCTCGAAGAATCTGACCAAGTAGAAAAGTATGTTGGGGGATTTCCCGACATGATTCAAGGGAGTGTGATGGCTTCCAAGCCAAATACCATGCAAGAAGCAATTGAGATTGCTAATGACCTGATGGATCAGAAGATCAGTACCATTGCTGAGAGACAGGCTAAAAACAAGAGAAAACTCGACAATAACTCAAGCGAAAACAACACACAACAACCGCCTTTCAAGAGGCAAAATGTGGCAAGAGCTTATTCTGGTGGGTCTAGTGAGAAAAAAGAGTATGCTGGGACTCTACCGTTATGCAACAAGTGCAAGTTTAACCACACTAGCTCGTGCACTGTAAAGTGCGCATATTGTAATAGAGTTGGTCACTTGACCCGATACTGTAGGAGTCCTGCTGCTACTAACAATCAGAGAACCCTCACCTGCTATGAATGTAGGAATCAAAGGCACTACAGGAGTGATTGCCCGGAGTTAAAGAATTAGAACCATGGAAACCAAGCTGGATGTACTGAAGCACGTGGAATGGTGTATGCCTTAGGAGGAAGAGAACCCGATCAAGACCTTGACAACATGGAAGATGATATCAATGCTTAGACTCAATTTATTTAGGAACTCTTGTTGTACTTCTCTTAAATTTCCGTTGTATTATACGAATGATTTCAAGTTATCTATCAAATTAATGTGTTGTGAAAATCTCGTCAAATTTACCTCAATTTTCCATATATTCGTGTAAACCACTCCCTGAAGCATTATAACTTCATAAAACATTTTGCCTTTAAAAAAAACTTCATAAAACATTTCACTATCAATGATAAACTATTTTACCATCGTTCGCAAATTATTTCACCAACATTTTATAAACTACCCTACAATCGTTTTACCATCACCTTATAAACTGTCTCGTTATTGATTTACAATATAATAAACTACACCACTTTCATCACGTAAACTATTATATTTTTTTTGACAAAAATGAGCATCACATCCTTAGCCCTCAAATATACATAGCCTGATCACCTATGTATAATTCAAGAAGGATCATGCCATACTAAGAAGTAGTCACCTTAAAAACTTTTGTCAAAATCAATTTTCTACTGATATTCATGAAGAACATGAATTTGGTGTGCGTATTCGTAAAACGTATTTATCACGAGAAACCAAACTAATAATCATAATAACTAAGTAAACTCTTACGCCACCTTACTATAAGAAGTCGACATCATCTCACACCAAAACCTAAAAGTCTTCTTAAACAAGGAATTAAAGACATTAAGATAACAAGTTGGTTAGCACGTATTAAGAGGATTAAGATGAGTATCCACACGTCTTCATCAACACCACTCCGGAAGGCAACTCAACCTGAATTTCGGGATGAATTTTTTAACACGGGGAGACTGTAACAATCTGTATTTTCACGTCATTTTACGTCAACAAATATTCAACTATTTATTTTAAAGTTTTACGCGTTCACTATTAATTTTCAACTCTTAATTAAATCGCGTAAACTAAAAATCAACAATCAACGTAAACCATCACCAAACAAATAAAAAGTTTACGTCAAACAAGTATTATATTATTTTTACAAGGATAATTTTTAACTTTTCATATTTTATTTTTGTTGATTACGTAAAACGTTTACGTTTCGCAATAAAATACATTTATGCATACACGAGAGCACCAATACCTATCTATACTTCGATAAATTCCCACTTTTATACTCAATACAAAAAAAAATCATTTCCATGATTATAAACCACAAGGGCCAGATCTACAATAAACACACACCAAACAAATTTAAATTTCACTTCTTATAATAAAACACATGCTTAATACTTCCACTAGTGTCACCTCTCATCCTCTTAGGGATGAGGAGAGCACCTTACACATTGTCCTTAAAACCACATCTTGATCCATGGTTTTGCATAATTACTTCTAGTATAAAAAGGAAGTACCAGTAAAGACTTAACACTTATCATTTTACAAAGAAAAATCAAACACAAAACTCTCTCTACTCCTAACAAAAGCCTACGGCTCAAAATTAGTTATTAAGGTTTCTATAACTTTGATTCTAGCAAGGTTTCAAGCATACGATGTTCTTAGGATAGTATCTAAGGTATATCAAGGTGGTTTGGAAGCTTGGGTGTTGATTTTACAAGGTTTATTCAAGCAAGATAATTAGGGTTTTCATAAGAAAATTAGGGTTTTCTTGAAAGTATTTAGGGATAAATACGTGTAGTTGATTTGGGTATCACCTTCATACATCTTCATGGAGGTCTAAACATAAACCCTAATCTTTCTAATTATTTAATTTCATATTTTATATCATGTTATATTTGTTAATCACCACCTAGGGTTTATTTTATGAATTTATAAAATAATGTGAGCTTGATCTTGAATTCAAATTAATATAATCATGTAATGAAATGATGTTAAAAATATGATGGAACACAAGAACATACTTATTAGAGTAATGATAAATAGACCTACTAACTAGACCTACAAGTATGCCTACTCTATTCATAATTTGACAAGTGTAATACTCTTATTTCTCTCTCATTATATCCACCAATCAATTCATAACTTTCACCAATCACATTTGTAGGTCTATTTTTAGGTTCATGAATTCGGCATACAAATTATTTTTCTACTTATTATAAGTGTTGGTTAATTTATAGATTTAGTTTATAAATTAATGGATAAAAGTTTATTATTAATGTTTATACACAAATAAGTATGAGGACATTGTACTTGGACAAGAATGATGGACATATATATAAGGACATAAAGTATACACAAGATGTGTTATTAATTAAATTAGAAGACTAGTAGTAATTTAATTATGTTAAAGTTTATAAAAATAAATATATATACATATATATCAAAACAGTTTGTAAAATCTGTTGAGATACAAATTTTTATAAATTGTAAGACCTACTGATTTAAATAGTACTCTTCATGAGGATTCCAATCATATAAGGAAATCGAAAAGCAAAGCTATTACGAAAAAGTTATGAATTTTACGAGATTACAATAATTAAATATATAAAAGTGTTTTTATAAAAATAGTTTTATAAAAACTGGTATTGTTTTTGGATCTGATAAAAATATATAAATCTTTTATGATGATAGATCATCTTAATAGGAAACCGTGCCTATAAAGAACTCTAAAAACGGAAATATAACGAAGGAGATACGATTTTCGTAAGATTTAAAATTATAAAAATGATTTTATAAATTGTTTTGAATTTACTGTTTCAACACAGATTTTTATAAAATCTATGTTTATTTTATTTGAATAGTTTATCTCGTCACGATTCCATACATATAAAGAACAAGCGAAACGGAGTTAAAATGAGCAAGTTATGAGTTTTTAAAGATTTCAGATAAATAGAAATTACAAAAACTAATTAACTTTTATAAACACTTTTCTACATTTTATAAAAACACAACAACGCTGTTAGAAACATAAAAAGTGGGTTACGAGTGTTTTCGGGTCCATTTAGGTTATAAAAACATTAAGAAATAATGTAGTACTATATATAGTATTTATATACGTTTTTTACTTTATAAATACTATTTTATAAAACAATTAAACCATTTATATAATATTATTATATAAACAATAAAAATATTAAATCAAGTGTTGTTAACAAATAATCAATTATTGGTCAAAGGTAATATTTTTACAGACACATATACGTAGACATTTATTTAACAAGTACAATTTAAATATTGTTTCGACTTTTTAAATTAAACAAGAACTAATAGGTGGTGATGTAACTCTATAACTTACGATGTTGTATTTATATTAAATACATTATACTAATACGGCCTATAATTAATTACGTTGCATTCCGGATCGTTTGAGACGATTACTTTGTTGATTTTGCGTCTGATATGTGAGAAATCACATATCCTTATTATATCCAAAATGGCCCTTAAATGATCAAAATGTGCAAAAATATGCTTGTATTTGTGTATTTTGTTGTTTATGAATGTGTAGGCACGGATATTGCAAAGATCACAAGAAAATGGTTAAAACCGGACAAACACGGACACGAGAACGGATAGATTGCAAGAGAGTCGGAAATTGCTATCAATGGTCAACATAGTCAATCCTTGGTCAACATTGGTCAACCACAAAAAGTCAAAATCCTCAAAATACACAAAATGCCCTAAATGTTAAACAAAATTTCACCATAAGTCCCTAAACCATAACATCGTTATCTCCTTTTTATAAAAGAGATAACGATCGTTATCCCTTTATAACTAAACCCTTTTTACTATGGCCCAAACACCCGGCCCAAATCCCTTATTATTAAAACTCAGGCCCAAGTCAAACTACCAAATACCCGGGTCAAATAAAGATATAAAAAGAAAAGAAAAGGGCGGGAAAGCCCGTTTTTACTGTTCATCTCCTTCTTTGTTTTACCCTGCATCAAAATCAAAGGGGTAATTTAAATTGATGATGTGGCATCAAGATTCAAGTACCAAGTTATGAGTTGGCAGAGTAAAACGTCACCAAGGCCTCTCATTGGACAAGACACCTCAAGGAGGACACACGTGGATGCAAGGAAACACACAAGGAAGGGGATTTTTGCACTAAATCCTTTGCTAAAGAGGCACAAGTACTCAGACACACGGATTGCCACGCTGGCAATCCGTGTGCTCACTTAATAATCCAATGGTGTAGATTGAAGAGCCAATGATTAGATGATTTGAAGGGACGAGATCAAAAGCCAAGAGAGCGTGTATTCAGACCTAGAGGCTTCTTCATCTCCTATATTTAGAGATCACTCCTCACTCACAGATATATCTTTCAGTATCTAGCTTATCTCGGAGTAGTTTTATAGTAGCTTATAATTTAGCTTATTTCTTATGTAATTTCATCTTATAGATTTTAGTTTAATGTAATTTCCTTTCTAACGATTTGTACTCAATATTAGTTATTAATAAAAGTTGTTTTCTATTAAATCTCATTTGTTAAAATCTGTTTTCTACTTATTTGCTAAATGAATAAAAAAGCTCTTATTACTGTTTTATAAGCTTAAGCTACTCTTAAGCTACTAAAAGCTCTCTTATAAACTTGATCATCCCTTGGAATTGGATGGCTGCTGGATGATTAAGCTGGATAATAGTCCTTGAAGGTCAAGGGTTAGGATAGATTAGGAATTGGTTTTGCTTATAGCTATAAGCTATAAGCTGTTTACATAAGCTCTAATTGAGCAAACAATCCTTGTTTAGCTAGGATTTCAGGTTCTGCATCATTTACCTTTTGTCATTTTAAATTTTCTAGTTAAACTGTTCTTACTAGCTTGGATTTGCTTATTGATTGTTAGATTTGCTTATTAACTATTTAAACTTGCTTATTAATATTCATTTTAGTAGTTTTATGCTTATTGTGTTTGTTAGATTGTTAGATCTTAAGTTGTTTTAAATTTCTACAAAACTGTCAAAAAAATCAAGAAAATACCAAAAATATTAGCATATACTGTAGGCTTATTATTCTAGCTTCTTTGATTGTTGATATCTGATTTTTAGGTTCGTTATAAGCAGGTAAACATCTGGTAATTAGAATTTGTGCTTTTATCTCTTTATCTTATAAGCTTAAAATGGATCTATGCGGTTTAAAGGAGTGTTTGGGTCAAGGCAGTACTAACTTGAGTTATACCAGACAAGGTCCTCTTTTGTTCTTTAAAGTGAATTTACATTTCATATTAAGTATATTAGGTAGATTTAAGGTTTTTTGTAGTTAAAACAAGTATCAAATCTATAGAGGTAAGCTTGTTTGAAGTCTAAGTCATTAACTTAGGTCATTTAGAATTTCTAGTTTAAAATAGTTCTAGATGTGTTCATTGTTCAAAATACTCTTGTTTTGCTTTGTAGAAAGTGTAGAAACAAAATTTTAGGCCTGCAAAGAATGGTTTTGAGTTTTGGTCATAATAGTGCAAACTGCATCAGCAAGTAAAAAGGCTTTATAGCCATTTTCATGTCCAAAATTAAGCTAGTTAGAATAGGTTTAGTTTATTAAATTTTAGTATAAACATTTATAACACCTCACAACACACACACTCAACCAACGCGCCCTGGGGACTTTTTCATTCTATCTTTGCAAAATTAATTTCTTATACACATTTGAGCTCTTTTAGTATAATAAGCTGTTTAGGCTTATTACACAGCTTATTCGATAAGCTGTGTTTCCAAGCTTATTTTTCCTAGATTCCTCATTGTTCAAGCTATTTTTCATAATTTTTTCAGAATTTTTATAAATAGTTTAGTATTTTTAATCATTTAATTTCATTAAAATCGTTTTTAATTCATAAAAAATTATAAAAAAGTCAAAAAAATATAATTCTTTTTTAGAAAATTTTCTTTTACCATATAGTTTCTAGGAAAATTAGTTTTGCTTCCGTAGGGTTTAAATTGCAAAATTTCATTTTTTAAAGAACGGGATTCATTCCCGTTCACGTTTTTAGTGATTTTAAGCTCAATTCAACTCCGTTTTTGTCCTAGTTTTCTTTAATCTTACTTTTTAGTCAATTAGGGTTAGTTAAAAGTAAAAAAAATCATTTTAGGTTTATTTTTGAAAATTTAGGGTTTTTAGGTCCCGTTTGGATTCCCGTTTTGCGTTTTTAGTTAAAGTTTAATTTCCCGTTATTAAAGTTAGGTTTAATTGACCCTTAATTTGCTCACTTTTAGTATTTTAGAAAACAAATCATCTTCGAACCAATTCAAATCATTGTCCAAATAACAAACGTGGTCTCAATTTCATAAATCTTTGAGAAAACGACCCGGTAATAACTTACCGGTTAAAACGTGTAGTATTTTTCTAAGATTTTTTCTACTACCTTTGTCCTCAAGGGTAGTTTTGGAATATTCTATACTTTGGATATTATTACGTATATAATTGACCACCAATCAATTTTTGGCGCCGTTGCCGGGGACTTTTTCATTCTATCTTTGCAAAATTAATTTCTTATACACATTTGAGCTCTTTTAGTATAATAAGTTGTTTAGGATTATTACACAGCTTATTCGATAAGCTGTGTTTCCAAGCTTATTTTTCCTAGATTCCTCATTGTTCAAGCTATTTTTCATAATTTTTTCAGAATTTTTATAAATAGTTTAGTATTTTTAATCATTTAATTTCATTAAAATCATTTTTAATTCATAAAAAATTATAAAAAAGTCAAAAAAATATAATTCTTTTTTAGAAAATTTTCTTTTACCATATAGTTTCTAGGAAAATTAGTTTTGCTTCCGTAGGGTTTAAATTGCAAAATTTCATTTTTTAAAGAACGAGATTCATTCCCGTTCACGTTTTTAGTGATTTTAAGCTCAATTCAACTCCGTTTTTGTCCTAGTTTTCTTTAATCTTACTTTTTAGTCAATTAGGGTTAGTTAAAAGTAAAAAAAATCATTTTAGGTTTATTTTTGAAAATTTAGGGTTTTTAGGTCCCGTTTGGATTCCCGTTTTGCGTTTTTAGTTAAAGTTTAATTTCCCGTTATTAAAGTTAGGTTTAATTGTCCCTTAATTTGCTCACTTTTAGGATTTTAGAAAACAAATCATCTTCGAACCAATTCAAATCATTGTCCAAATAACAAACGTGGTCTCAATTTCATAAATCTTTGGGAAAACGACCCGGTAATCACTTACCGGTTAAAACGTGTAGTATTTTTGTAAGATTTTTCCTACTACCTTTGTCCTCAAGGGTAGTTTTGGAATATTCTATACTTTGGATATTATTACGTATATAATTGACCACCAATCAATTTTTGGCGCCGCTGCCGGGGATTTGTGATTAAGATTCCTTCGTTTGAAGTTTGTTGATCGTGATTTGGAGAACCTTTCGTCTTCGAAAGTTACGCTTTTGAAAAAAAAAAAGTAAAAATATTTTTCTTTTCTTTTTAGTATAAGTAGAAGATTATTAAATAAGAAAAATACAAAAATATTCGCTCTTCCGGATTTTTTGATTTTTCTTGTGAATTCCTTAAGAAATAAAAAAAATTAACCAAGTTGGTAAAAGAACACCAACAAATAATACCTTCAACTGAGGTATTATCCATCAATAAGTTCCCGAACCAAAGATTCAAAATTTTTACCGTTTGTGTCACTTACGACAAATGCGCACCTCTTTTGTAAAATTTAT
Source organism: Tanacetum coccineum (assembly GCA_026074375.1). NCBI lineage: Eukaryota > Viridiplantae > Streptophyta > Magnoliopsida > Asterales > Asteraceae > Tanacetum > Tanacetum coccineum. Next base: position 15,211 of record BQNB010040712.1, read on the forward strand.
TTTACTTAAGAGAGTTACCATAAGTTTGTTGATTATTCGGTAAACAAAAATATTTCCTTTTCTCATTTCTTTTATCATTTCATTTGTTTGTTTAGTGCATGCGCACTAGAAATTCTAATTTTCCAAATAATTCAAACGTAACCATTTCAAGACGTCGGAATAAAGGACGTGCTCCAAACATAGTCAAACCCGAGCTTCGTACTATCGTTGCACCAATGGCGGAACATACAATGGAAGAGCTACTCCGAGTACCCACGGAAGGGTACGAAGAAGCTATCATTTTATCGGAAATTAATACGGATCATTTTGAGATTAAAACAAATTTGTTACAATTGGTTCATGCGAACCCGTTACATGGTTTAGAGAACGAAAATCCTCATGCTCATATTAATAGTTTCAAAAGGATTACTTCGACTCTACGATTTAGGAATGTACCAAACATTGTGATTAAGCTAATGATGTTTCCTTATTCACTCGAGGGGGCAGCTAAAACTTGGTACGAGAAAGAACCTCCTAATTCAATCTTAACTTGGGAGGATCTCGTTACCAAATTCGTGAATCAATTTTTCCCTCCTTCGAAGACCACTCACTTAAAGAATAAAATCTCTTGTTTTACCTAAAAATTCGATGAGTCTTTTAGTGAAGCGTGGGGACGATTTAAGGAAATGCTTAGAGCTTGTCCCCGCCATGGATTTACAGAGTTAACTCAAGTTGATACCTTTTATAACGGTTTAAACGACAACGGTCAAGACTCCTTACATGCCGCGGCGGGTGGAAATCTTTTGAGTAAGACGACTAGAGAAGCTTTAAATATAATTGAGAACAAATCAAAAGTGCGTTATTCACAAAACAAACCAAATGCTTCTACGATGAATACGACTTCTAGGGAAAGTGATAGTAAGATGGATGAGAGAATTGATAAGCTTGCAGATCAACCCTCGACCTTAGTCGAGATTGTTTCTAAGAAAGTTGTCACTCCCGCTCCGGTTAAAGCGGTTGAGGAAACTTGCATTACTTGTGGTGGTGCCCATTCTTGGTATAATTGTCTGACTATCGATAACAATCAAGCTAGTGTTTGTGCGACCACGGGTACTTACAATCAAGTTAACCCTCCGAACCGTGTTAGTAATCAAATGGCACCACCAGGTTTTGCTCCGGTGCAAAACAATGGTCAAAATAGGTTTAATCAAAATCAAGGTCAAGGGAATAATTTTAATCGGGGAAATAATTTTCATGTTAATCAAGGATTTCAAAATAATCATGCTCCGAATTTTCAAAACCAAGGATTTCAAAACCAACCTTTTCAAGTGCCTAATAATCAAGTTCAACAAGAGATTTCAAATGATTTTTCGAGTTACAAGAGAAATAACGATCAAATGTTGAGAAACATGCAAAATCAAATCAACTCGTTGAAAGGAGACCTTAAGAATGAAATTCAAAACACGATAAAATCTCAACAAGCCGTCATGATGAATCAACAAACTACCTTTCAAAATAATTTGCAAAACATGATATGTGGATTGTTTCAAAACCAAGCCTCAACTTCGGGTACTCTTCCGAGTAATACCATTCCAAACCCGAAGGGTGAGATGAAAGCGATCACTACTCGAAGTGGTGTTGCTTACGAGGGACCCTCGATTCCTACTAATCCTTCTCCTAAAAAGGTAGTGGAACGAGAAACCGAGGAGACAACGGATAAGGAGCAATCTAATTTCCAAGGAAGTACCGCTCAAATCCCACCTCCGGTTACCCCCATTTCTATTCTGGAACCCGATGTTCCAAAGACTTTGCCTAAAACCATTCCAATTCTGGAACCCGATGTTCCGAAGAGTTTACCTAAGCCACATATTCCATATCCTTCTCGACTTAATCAAGAAAAGTCTCATGACAAAGCTTCAAATCAAAAAGAGAAGATTTTTCAAATGTTTCAAGATTTGCGTTTTGACATAAGTTTCGCGGATGCTTTACTTTTGATGCCAAGATTTGCTCCTACGATTAAGAGTTTGCTCATGAATAAATAAAAGTTGCTTAGTTTAGCTCAATGACTACCGTTGGAATGTGAATTGCTCGGGTTGCTCTCAAAAAGCTTCCAAATATCTTGGAGATCCCGGCAATTTCTTATTCCATGTAATTTCCCTAGGAAATGGATGTATTTGCCTCGCTTTGGCCGAATTGGCCACGAGCATAACTCTTATGCCTCTTTCTATTTGGAAAAAGCTTTCTTTGCTTGATCTTACACCAACTCGGATGACTTTAGAGTTAGCGGGCCGATCAATTACTTATCTTAAAGGACTCGCCGAAGACGTTTTTATCAAAGTAGGGGAAATTTCATTTTTCCTACACGATCTTTGTTGTTCGTCGATTTCGTAGCCAATCTCGAGTACTCTATACTTAGGAGATCCTTTTTGTGACCGGTCGTGCTTCATTGATGTTATGGAGAGAAATAATCCCTTCGGGTTGATAACGAGACTGTCACTCTTTTAATATTCTGATCATACACGAGATACTCTTCTACAAATGACAAGTCGGGAACACCGAATTGACACCTCATTGATGCAGTTTGTGAGGAGTATGCTCCAGAGTTTCTAGGATTTTATAATTATTCGAGAAGCAAATACCACCCCGACGGTCTGAGCCGTTTTTACTTCCGAATTCTTTTTGGAAGAAATCGGAAGCTTATCTAATGACGATTCGATTTCACCAAAAACAGATTCGCCGATTGAATCCGGAGGGAAGATATTTGTTTGATCGAAAAATTGTTATAATAATGACCAGTTTCAACTTTCCTACGATGGCCTTAACAAAGTGAAGTATCCTGAGGCGATTCTTTCAATTGATGAGCCTCCGGAATTAGAGGTTAAAAGATTTACCGTATCACTTAGATATGCTCTTAATTAGAAGATACGACAAGTTACCAGGGTATTATTGACAAAAAGGTTTAAACGATGATGAAAAAGATGTCTCTTAAAGTGCTCAAAATCTCATAAACGGGCCATTGCTTGGAAAATCACCGACATCAAGGGTATCGACCCTCGTTTTTGTATACACAAAATCTTGATGGAAGATGATTACAAACCTACGGTTCAAAGTCAAAGACGGGTTAACCCAAAAATTCATGAGGTAATAAAAAAGGAGGTCCTAAAACTTCTTGATGCGTGTATTGATTTTACCCGGTCTCCGATAGACCCATGCGGTTAGTCCAGTGATTGTGTTCCAAAGAAGGAGGAAATAACCGTTGTTGCTAATGAAGAGATTGAATTAATTCCGGACACGTTTGTTACCGGGTGGAGTGTTTGTATCGACTTTCGAAGTTAAAATGAAGCGACTCAAAAAGATCATTTCCATTGCCGTTTCATGGATCTAGATGATAGAAAGATTAGCCGGAATGAGTTTTTATTGTTTTTCTAGGGATTGGATTTTCAAGTGGTATTTCCAAATACCATATAGTTCCCATGACCAGGAGAAAACTTACTTTACATGCCCATATAGGAACTTTCACGTTTATCCGTAGCATGCCATTTGGCTTGTGTAATGCTCCGTTACTTTTCAACGTGTTTGATGGCCATATTCATGTTATGATCGAAAAAGACTATAGAAGTGTTTATGGATGATTTCTCGTTTTTGGGGATAGTTTTTATAGGCTGTGATCGTGCATCTCCATTTAGAAAAGATGCTTAAATACGGTGTGAAGACACGAATTCAGTTACTTAATTGGAGAAGGCCACTTTATGTGTAGAGAAGGAATTGTGTTAATGGCATAAATTTCAATTCAGGAATTGAGGTTGATCGTGCTAATAGTCAAGGTTATGCTAAGCTACCTCTCCAGATACCGTATAAGGTGTTAGGAGTTTCTTAGGTCATGCAGGTTTTTACCGGACGATTATCCAAGACTTTTCCTAATAGCTAGATCCAATGACTCACCTACTTGAAAAAAGAAACACCGTTGTGTTTTCGAAGATTGTATAAGATGTTTTCAGAATCTTAAAAAAGAAGCTTACAGAAGCTCCAATCTTAGTTGTTCCGGTTTGGAAGCTTACCTTTTCGAACTAATGATGTGATGCAAGTGATTTCGCGATTGGTGCGGTTTTAGGACAACGAAGATCGAAGCACTTTCAGCCTATACATTACGCTAGTAAGACAATGACAGAAGCTCAAATTCATTACACTACCACGGAAAAGGAAATGCTTGCCGTTGTGTATGCTTTTGAAAAGTTTTAACCATATCTTGTCTTATCTAAAAGCATAGTTGTATACGATCACTCAGGCTCTTTAAATCCTTATGAATAATCAAGAAGCACAAGCCGAGGTTGCTCTGGTGGGTCCTTCTCCTCAAGTAAATTTGATTATCACCGGTCCGTGATAAAAAGGAGTGAGAAACTTGCGGGTCGGATCATTAATCTAGGCTTGAGATTCTCTAGGATGTGTTAGAAAACAAGGGACATAAATAAAACATTTTCCTTTAGAAACTCTTGGAGTTATTTTAGTGAAATGTACCATGGTTTGCGGACAATAGCAAATTACCATGCGGTGAATTTTATCTTCAATGGAATGACAACTACAAAATAAGAAGTTTTTCATGGATGTTAAACATTATTCTGGGACGATCCATATCTTTTCGTATATGTGCGGATCCCTAATCATTCCGGAAGTGTGTGTTGCATGGACAAGAAGCTTTTGTAATCCTTCAAAGCTTGTCCTGTTAAGGACCCACCGAGGGCCCTTACTATAGTGCCAAATCTCACCGCTCGTAAAGTATTGTTGCAGGTTTCTTTTGGCCAACCATATATCGAGATGCCAATACGATGATCAAATCTTGTGTATAGTGTCAAAAACAGGGAATAATTCACACGAGATAAGTTGCCTCAAAACGCTATCCAGTTTGTGAAATTTTCGATGTAGGGGTATCGATTTTATGGGACCATTTCCATCTTCACATGGGAATAAATACATCCTCGTAGCGGTTGATTATCTTTCAAAATGGGTTAAAGCAAAAGCGCTCCCCACAAATGATACTAGAGTTGTAGTTAAGTTTTTGAAACCCCTTTTTGCCCGCGGTTTCGGAACACTAGAGCTATTATAAGCGATAGGGGGACCCATTTCTGTAATGATCAGTTTGTAAAAGTAAATGTCATAAGAATAGGGTCATCATCGTTATGGCTATAGCTTAGCACCCTACAGCAGATCGGTCAAGTGGAGGTGTCAATCGCGGTTTGAAACGTATTCTTAGATAAGGGACGGGTTGGAGATAAACCGTGCCTATGGTCTGACAAATAGATGAAGCTTTGTGGGCATTTCGTATGCTTTTAACGGGACACCAATTGGGTTGTACGCCTTACAAACTTAGTGTACGAAAAGTCATGTCATTTTACCTATCGAGTTGAGCATAAAGCATATTGGCTTTGAAATCTTGCTTATTTCGATCTTAAACCTGCGGCGTCACCGGAAGCTTCGAATTATGGACTTAATAAGACTTCGTGATCAAGCTTATGAGAATTCTTTGATTTATAAGGAGAAGACGAAGAAGCTTCACGACTCAAAGATCAAAAACCGCATTTTCAATGTTGGTGATCGAGTTTTACTCTTCAACTCTCGTCTAAAGATATTCTCCGGAAAGCTTAAAACTCGATGGTCAGGACCTTTCACCATCACCAAAGTTTTTCCATACGGAACCATGAGTTCTTCTCATAACCGATGGTCCAACTTTAAGGTGAATGGTCATCGTTGTGAATCATTACGTCGGAGGGGACTTGACCACCAAAGGTAGTCCAGGATCTCCACACTTTCTCCATGGACGAATGGATTCGGGGATCGGTCATGACTATGTGTACTACGGTTACCAAAAAAACAAGCGCTTCGTGGGAGGCACCCCAAGCTTATCATTTCCAGTTTCTTATTTCTATTTGTGACGTGAGGAGGCTTGTAACTCTTCGATTCTTATTGTTGTTCTGTGTTTGTGATTGTTTGCAGGATTGACCAATATTGTCTAATGACTCTCGTGTTTTGGTGTTTTCGTCCCGGTCCCTTGAGCTTCCTAGCCTTGCTGGTCATTAGTTTGGGGAAACCCAATCTCCTAAAGATTATACGACTAACATTTATCCTTTTGAGCAACTTAATAAACGGCTTAAGTTTTGTGTGATACTTTATCATTTTTAGTTATGCATTCGACCTTTGAATTCTAGTTTGGCGTTTTAAGACTTAGATTAGGGAAATGGTAGGTTCACATAAATGGACCCAAACAAAGAAGCTTCGGTCACTCGAAGTTACAAGATAAAAGTCTAGCTCGAAGACTATTTATTTTTTTGTTCTTATGTATAAGGGCCAAGATGTAAAAAGCCCAAATAGAAAGCCTATAGCATAATCCTTTTAGTATAAATAGGACTTGGTCTTAGTCAAAAATAAGGTTAGATACTACATTTTCATTTTTCACATTCTTTAGGGATTGTAAGCCAATTTTTATTTCTTTCAATCAAAAGTTCTTTAATGTGTAATCTCTTGTGCATCTTGATCTTGTGCTTCATCCATGGAATGATCTAGGGATCCTACAATTTGGTATCAAGAGCCAAAAGTGATTGTTTGATTTTTTTTTATTTTTTTTTGATCGAATTTAAAAAAAAAGGGGTGTTCGATTGGTTTTTTTTGTGTGTTTGTTCGAAAGAAATAACAAAAAAACAAAGAGACGTGGTTTGTTTGTGTTTTGGGTTCGAAGTGGATTAGAAAAATAAGCTAGAAGTGTTGCGTTTTTCGTTAGTCTTCATATTGCGTTTTGAACATATTCATGTTGCGTTTTGAGGATCTTCATGTTGCGTTTTGAGGATTTTCATGTTGCGTTTTGAGCTTACAGGTTGCGTTTTGAAGAAATCTATTGCGTTTTGGCTAAAACGCTACGCTGCCAAAATTTCTTAAGCATTGCGTTTTGAGGAAAAGTCCATTGCGTTTTGACTTCAAGTGTCATTGCGTTTTGAGAAAACTTTCATTGCGTTTTGAGAAAACTTTCACTGCGTTTTGAGAAAAATTTTCATTGCGTTTGAGAAGAAGTCATTGCGTTTTGACAACAAGTTCATTGCGTTTTTGTTCAGATATGTTTCGTTTGCTTGATTTGCAGCAAAAATTAATTTTTGGGTCGGATTTGTTTCGAAATTTTTATACCAGCTCGGAAACTGGCCCAAAGGTCAAGACTCTTCCTCTTTGAGCGAGAAGACACTGTCATTTTTAAGCCTTTCGGAGTCATTTAGGCCCTCAAAACTGCATTTTACTGCTTCAAATTTACCCGAAAATCATAAACCTCACACCAAGTACTTTCATTCAACAATATCTTAAGATCAGTTCATTCATAAACAAAGTTATTCAATGGCTTCCATGAAGAAAAAAATGCTGCTGCCACCGATACTCGTACACCAATGTTGGTTGAAAATGATTCGAATAAGGAGATTGTATACACAGGTACATTCGAGGCAAACCCAATGGCAGCTGATATGGAAATCCATCCAGGATGGACCTACACCTCACAACGATGGTCAATGATACTCCACACCTGATAATTCCTACGGTTATGCACGCAACTAGGAAAAGTTGAATCTGAGTCCAATGACGAAAAAACAAGCTCGTAATGCTGATTACTCACAAGAAGAAATCATCCTCAGTCAAGGTCTTCCCTGTTTCTTTTCAACTTTTACTCAATCAGACATGCCTGCATAGGAGATTTGGGATATGTGGTGTTGCTTATGCAAGGATCAGGTAGGACTCTTCAACAATCGGAGGAAGATCGGTTTGCGAGTACGAACGCTTTGTGCATTGGAAATGAGTTCATTCATGACTACTTTGTGCGTTTCCACTAAGCTTGTGAATGATATGAAGATTACTAAGCTTGAAATCCATATCATCAGATGAACACTAAATTTGTCTAACAACCTTCCGGTGATTGGGTAAGTTGTGGGTCTAATGTCAAGCAGAACAGGGATATCTCAACCACACATTATGTTCAGATCTAACTCATCTCTCAAAGCCATATGAGTCCTCATGCCAAAAAGTCTCTCACTAGAAACAGGAGCGTCTACAAGTTTGTTGATCCATGGCCTTTGTTGCTCATTAACACATCTGCACCTGTTCTTCATCATTCCTCAAACTTTCTAGTCCTAAACCTAATGGTTACTCAGTCTACGAATGACGCTTTGATGGCTTTATTCTTTTTTTTTTTCATATGACTCAGATTGCTATCTTCTTAAGTGGTTTCAAAAGCAGTTTCCACCAACAAACAACCAGCTCAGACTTCCTCCAAACTTAGGACTAATGCTACGGTGCTTGATGGTCACATTGTTATGAAACCAATTCAGAGGAAAGCTCAGATAAGTTGGTAATACAGGTGCTGAGCAAGTAGGGTTATGTTACAACTGCCACGAGGGTAGAAGGACATGTGCGAGGTGTGTTATAAGAACCCAGAGAAGATGGACTGCAGTTACTTCAAGATAGAAGCTTTATGATGGAAGTAAAGAGAAAGGAGATGTGTTAGATGCTGAAGTGAAGCATTCCGCTGATGGTGGTAGCAAGCTCCTTATGAATCATACCTCAGGCATGACTCAACAAAATGTTTCCAAGCCAATCATGAGGTAGGCATATGACTCAGACGTGGTTGAAAGGCCCCAATGCTGCTGTCGCTTTCATGGCCAACTTGTCATCCACTAGTGCAACCAACAATTCAGTCAATGAGGTACACTCCAATGACAATCAAATCTTTGATAATGTGGATTATCAGTTGAATCAGGAGATGCACCAGGGAGAACATTTAGACTCCAGCTGAGACTTGAATTGATGGACAATAGATTCCCGTATCTATCAGTATATTCTTGAAATCGAAAGCCCAAAATGGCTCCCATCTGAGGTATCTGCTGATAATCGATAAAGTTTCTATGATTTCCATCTTATTCTGACCTTGCAAACCAACTAGGAGGACATGCTAAGGGGTTACCAAGGAAAAATGCTTAGAAGTCGAGGAGGGACCTTAAAAAAATGAGCTTTCAATGCAAAGCAAGAAAATATATCGTCTAGATAAGGAAAAGGTCAAACTTGATGCTTGAACTCAAAGTTAGACGGGAACATAGCCCTAGTGATTCAGCGTACCAAGCAGAAGCTGAACTTGTGCAACGAAAACGATTGTTTGCTTAAAATCCACTCTTTCTGAAAAGAAAAATCAATTGCATTTTTACAATCTGAAAAAGAAAAGATTTATCTGAGAAAAAAGGATCTAGCAGATAGTTATCTTGATGAAATTCGTTTGTTTTAAGAATTGCTAACAAAGTTGCAAGAGATATATGCAATTGATTTAAAACATGCCACAGTAAACTTTTTCCTATGCTTTTTAAGAAACCAAAAAAGGCAACCGCTGACTTGCACCAAGTACCTCCGAGGTACCGTACCCGGTCTTGGGTTATATGGCAAACGTGCTTCAACCTGCTTTGTATGATGATGTTTACCCTTGTGCATCTTACTCACCCACCCGGTAGTATATGGGTTAGTGAGAGGACTTGGTTCAACAAGTTTGTTAGCTTGAAAAAGATGAGCGAAAAACCAGGGCACGTTCGACCCACGAATGGCTTCTATGAGAAGCTAAACGCCCTTATGTTTGTTCCTCAACAGGAACTGTCCCATGAACAGGCATATTGGGCTTTCCATGCCAATGGAACGTGCTAGTCAGGACTAGTATCCCATAACAGTCCTGTCACTCCGTTGTTCTATAAAAGTCAACCGCAAGTCAAGTTCTGTCCAGTCTTCGCACAAGTTACTGCTGTTTTTCATCAATTTGAGATATATCATGTAGAAGAACAACAAAAAACCAGACTATGTTCTGAATGGTGTTTTGATTAGCCAAAACAGTTTGTTGAACAACAACTGGTTTTACCATTTTACGCCATTTCATATAAACATATCCAGTTGCTAATGCTAATTTTTCAAAGAGATAATATGAATTTGACAGATTTTTGATGAGTGGAGGCGGAGTATGAACAAAGTGTTCTTGATAACAAGAAACCTGGACCATATGAGAAGACCTATTCTTTTATCAAGAAATGACTGCTTATTGCGAATGTTTTAGAAAAAGGATATCTGCTCTATTGTGCTTACTTCCGCTATTGTTGTGCCCCCTAGTTCGAATTGCCTTTGCGAATGATCTTAGATCTGTATGCGATAGGGGAACACACTAAAGTTCTTGACTTGAAGCTGAGATTTCAAATCAGAATCATCTAATTACTGTATCTGAAATATGTTTGCTTTCTCGAAAAGAATTATGTTTTGTTTACAACTTAAATTTCAAAACCTATAAACAGTGCATAGACACTTTCTAGTGCCATCATGCAATTTTTGATATTAACAAGTTAAGAAACAGCTTCACAGGGACAACGATTGACACTATCAGGAATTTAGAATGCTCAGATCAACAATCATGAAGGATGTTGAATGTAGGTTCTATTGAAAGGTAGTTGTGACCAACAGGCCTTAGACACTGATAGAATTCAGTTGAAAGATACGATTACCTCCCTTAGGATTCAGCTAGATGGCCTTAAGGTAGAAAACGTGAGTCTGAAAAGACGGTATGATGAACTGTCAAAGGCGAATACTCACTCACGTACTGCGTACACTGAGAATACCAAGCTGAAAGCCCAAGTGACTGGTACAACAAGTAGTGGACCTTCAACCTCAGGAGACCACCAATGTGCTTGGCTCCAGGAATGTACCAACGTAAGGTCTAAGTATATTCCACCACCTAATCGATGCTAACTGGGACAAACCAACACCGTTTACCTAAGAGAAGCAAGTAACTTTTGTTGAAACCTCCAGACCTTCACTCAAACCAATCAAAAACCAGTATGTTGATTCTATTAAGCAAACTAACGTGTGTGTGCATTTTCGTCTACAAGAGTTAAACCCTACTTCTGGAGGTAGCAGAAACTGTGCCTAGGAGAGGCCCCTCGGAATCATAGTCTTTGCGGCTAAGAGGCGAATACGAGGAGAGTAGAAGCACACCATAGGACTTTTGTATAAATAAGGAATCGTGTTGTTTCTAATTTGCTTGTTATACATTAGTTTCTGTTTCAATTTGAACAATGTTTGTGATGCATTGTAAAACAAATCTTTGGTTTTTGATTACTAATAATGATTGTTTGGTCTATGTGTGATGATTCTATGAATGTTAAACCCCACCAGACTAGGCTGTCTTAAACGCCAACCCAAGAAAGATGGAAACCCATTAAGAATGTTGGAAACCCATTAAGAGAGTCTGAATACCCAATTACAAACCTGTTGCTAATAGCAACCTCGGTGGAAGCCCATGGAAGGCATTTTCATTATTGAGATGTATCCTTTAACTAGGATACTGGAACCTACTGATTATGCATATGAAAACTACCCCCGGTGCTAGTTTAGCACCCATAATTTACTATGGTTTTCCTAGGTTTATGACATAAATTAGTGATCGACAGGCAGGTTCAAAGGGATTCTGGTATTTTTGATTGCTAAACTAACCGGAACCCTTAAGGGGTTTCCTATTCATCGTAAAATGTTTGTTTATGCAGGCAGTACAAATTGTTCTATGGTATCTGGATTCAGGATGCTCAAGACATATGACCGGTGATCGTGCGCGGCTTATAAACTTTGTGGAAAAGTTTATTGGTACTGTGAGATTTGGCAACGATGAATATGCAGCAATCGTTGGCTATGGTGATTATAAACTGGGCGACACTATCATCTCTCGAGTCTATTATGTTGAAGGACTCAAGCACAACCTATTCTCAGTAGGACAGTTTTGTGATGGAGGTTTAGAAGTTGCATTCCGACAGCACTCTTGTTACATCGCAACTCAGATATGGTGGATCTCCTCAAAGGTTCACGGACTACCAACCTGTACTCCATCTCACTGAATGATATGATGTCAGCTTCACCAGTTTGCTTGCTTACCAAAGCCTCTTCAACGAAGTCATGGTTATGGCATCGTCGGTTGAATCATCTTAATTTCGGGACCTTGAACGAATTGGCTCGAAATAATCTAGTCGAAGGTTTACCCTTGCTGAATATTGACAAAGACATTTGTGTCCCCTTCTTGTCAGCGAGGTAAAAGCAAGGAAAGCTTCACATCCAATAAGGAGAAAACACCAATACTGAAGTTCTCCATCACTACATATGGACTCTGCGGACATGAGAACGGAAATATCATGGTAAAGAAGTATGTTTTGGTGATAGTGGATGGATTACTCCAGATTTGGTTGGGTACGATTTCTTCGATCAAAGGATCGAAACTCCTTCAAGTGATTGAGATGTTTTTGTGAAGACTAACGTGCCCTTAATGCTACTGTTCGAATTTGTCAGAACAGGATATGGAACGGAGTTTGTGAATAGGACACTCGAAGGTTGGTTTGAGAGTGTTGGTATTTCTCATGAAACGAGCGGTTCCTCGGTCTCCGCAACAGAACGGCGTTGTCGAAAGACGGAACCGAACTCTTATGGAAGCTGGCTCGTTCTATGCTCATCTTTGCGAAAGCTCCACTGTTCCTATGGGTGAAGCTGTAGCACTGCGTGTTATAATCTAATCGATCTCTTGTACAACGCTTCATGGGAAGACTATATGAACTGCTGAAGGGAAAAGAAACCTAATTACAAATTACTTCCGAGTGTTTGGATCTCTGTTGTTATCTACCAATTGACTACGATGTCGTTGGTAAACTCAGGCGAAAGCAGATATAGGTATATTGGTTGGTCTATGCACCCACAACGAAGGGGTACGAATCTACAACAAACAGGAAAACGCGCAGATCAGAAACCGGTCATGTTTCTTCGATGCAACTAACGAAGTTGACGTCTGTTCACAGTTCAGGCCTCGCACCTCAACAATTGACTTCTGGCCAAACAGTACAGAACTCGAACTTACTGCTTTACAGTCAGGTCGAAGCGTTCTGCATAGTTAAGACCAGGTCACACCTTGTGTCCCTCTCTACAAAGACATAGGGTTGACGATTTGTTTCAAATGGTTTGATGCATGATGAGGTTGTCCGATAAACTCCGTCATGTTCCTCTGCCCCGGCACCGAGAATGCAAGGGTTCACCTTCCACAATAGTTATCTCAGAAGCGCTCATGCAGTTAATGAAAGCTCTTACCTCATCAAAGTACCTCTACAAGGTCCTAGTGATTATCTGATGTTGAAACACTGTTTCGATCTGTGACAGTAATGTGTTTGATACCTATGATGCTCTGAATACCGATTCAGAGGCATCTCAATTCCAAACTCTGGTTCAATATCGAGTTACTCACAAAAAACCAATTACCTCACGTGCAAAAGTGGACTCAAGCACATCGCTTGAAACATTTATTGGGATAAAGACGCGACATGTCTATCCAGGAAACAGCTAGAATCCGACGCATGTGGTGTTTCTTCAATTGAATTATTAAACTCTCATGTTGAACAAAGAATTAAAGCAGGCCTTAGAGCACTCGTGCTGGATGAGGCGATGCAGGGAAGAAATTTTGAGTTGAACGTCTTGATGATGGATACTTTTACTTGTCCAGATATTATTCTTATCATCCGACATCAAATGGGATTTTCAAAATTAAGGTGTTGAATATGGAGACGTCTTGAAGAACAAAGCTCGGTTAGTGGCGAAAGGATATCGTCAGGAAAGCTGGTATTGATTTTTGAGGATAATTTGCTCCGGTTGCTAGACTAGGAAGCAATCAAACTCTTCATTGATCACGCAGCAAGTTGAAATGGTTATCTTCCAGATGGACGTGAAAAACCGCCTTCCACAACGGCGAACTGTAATGGAAGTTGCTATGTAGTCCAACCAGAAGGATTTGTGATCCAGAGCATCCATCGCATGTGTACGCTCAAGAAAGCTCTCTATGGGCTTTTAACATGGCTCCCGTGCGTGGGATGACAAGCTATCAGGCATTTCTTATCTAGGTCAGGATTTACAATGGCTGTGTCGCTTCCAAATCTGTCACCAGGAAAGCGGCAAACATATTTAATGGTACAAATATATGTAGTGATATAATTCTTTGCCTCTACCAATCACAAAGCATGCATTTTATTTGCATTTGAGTTAAACTCAAACTTTCAAGATGTCGATGATGAGACAAATGTCATTTTTTTGGATTACAAGGTTTCTCAAAATCCAGAGGCTTCTTTATCTAATACCAATCAAATATGCTCAGGAATCTTGAAAAGTTTGGTTTTGACTCATGCACACCATTGACACTCCAGATGGCGGAGCGTCCCAGCCTTGTTGAAGATTAGTGGGGAAAGCTAATTGGATCCTACACGATTTACGTGGTATGGTTGGCTCCTTATGTATCTTTGTGCATCTAGACCTGACATAGTATTGCTGTTTGTTTGTGGGCACGGTAAACAGGTATGCCTACTGAAATGCACCTTACAGCTATTAAGCGGATCTTTCGATACCTTAAAGGAACCATTCCACATGGGGTCTGTGGTATACGAAGGATTCCGGCTTTGAACTAAAAGCTTTTGCAGATGCTGATTTTGGCAGGGTGTCTGTGACACAAGGAGAAGTCCTCTGGTTCAGCTCTATTGCTTGACCATCGGCTTGTTAGCTGGTCATCCAAAAAGCAGAAAAGTACTGCCATCTCCACAAACAAAAGCTGATACATCGCCGCTTATTCCGGTTTGCTGTGCTCAATTCCTTGGATGCGATCCAACTACTGAAGGACTATGGGTTGCGTTCACAAAATCGATGTATTGTGGACAATCAAAGGTGCTATTGCTTCTCTTGACTGTAAAGTGTTCGAACACTCGCGTTCCAAGCACATTGATATTCGTCACCACTTCATCAAAGAGCAGGTTGAAAGGAAAGTTGTTGAGTTGTATTTCGTGGAGACAAAATACCAACTGGCTGACATATTTACGAAGGCCTTACCGAGAGAGCGCTTCGCAACACTACTCCCACTGCTTGGAGTTAAACAAATGTCACCAGAACTCTACGGAATAAACTCCTGGATGAGTTCTGGTCCTCCGAGTAACCAAGTGTTTCACATTGCATTCATATTGTATCATTGTGTATATTTAAAAAAAAAAAAACTTAGTGTAGTATGGCTTACAGTTATTTCAGACTGTAACCCGGTCTTAGCCCAGAGACTTAATGTACGTTTCAGTGCATTATTTCTTCCACAGACAAGAAGTTGTCTAAGCCTCGAACCATTTTTCTCATAAACAACTTGTTTTATCAAACATATAACCAAATCAAACATTGACTCGGTCAGTGTTTGGGTGGGAGTGAATCTGTACCCATAAACAGTTTTGCTGGTCAAATGGACACACTGTTGTGATTCTTTTGGAGAAGATTGAAACACAAAACCACTTATCAAGTTCAAGACAGATTGCAGTATGCATTCCTGTCTGGTATTCTAATGGTCTTTGTTTCCTATTGATCACTTGATATTTGTGCCTTTTATTCACCTCACCTCTACGGTGAGGGGGAGATTTGATTCATTTAAGTTCTCATTCTAGGTTCAAAACCATTCACAAAGTTTCACACTTTTTGATGGGGTTGAGAAAATGTGACTTAAACATGTATTAAACGGATAATTAAGGATTCTGATTCGTTGATTCTAAAATGCTAAGTCCTATCCATGCCATGTGCTAAAACATCTTTGATTATCGACGCAATGTGTAGGGTGTATAAGTGTTAATATGATTCCAAAATGTCAAGTACCAAATGTTTGTGTTATACAACTCGTATCGGATAAATGACAAAGATCTTTTGTTTCATGTTCGTGAAAAGTGATTTATGGAATGCTGAGGAAAGAGATGTTGTTCCACCAGGGTATTTCGTTGAATGCTCATGCCCTGGTCTTACGGACTGCCGCCCACTAGTGAAGTGGTTTTCCATAATGTACTTGTACATGTTTGGATTTCACAAGGCACTTCATATCTTTCGGGATATATTTCCAAAACCATCAGCCAGATGCATTGTATTTAATCTTTCGTTTGGGCACCAAACAAATTTTTATAAGCACATCGAAGGTTTTTCAAATCATTTTTGCCAAGGCCTTCTACGGTACTTAATTGTATTAAGAAGTAAATACGCTGAAAAAGGATTTGACGGTAAGTCTGCAGATAGAACTGTTACTGACTCACTCTTTACCATTGCTATAGTAGAAATAACTATTTGTGTGTTAGTCTTCGGACATCTGGTCTAGAGAACGGCGGGAACATTAGGGAATCTGATTAACTTAGGTACTTAAGAAGGAACTAGGCTTGTCACGCGTGCCGGAAAACCTGTCAAGAAGGTTCTTTGAATGAATCTATCTGATCACAGGTGCAGTATTCATACTGTAATCATTGATCCTCACGGAATCAGAGGTTAATGTAACCGACCAGATTGAGTATCGTCTATACTCGGTCCCTTCAAAATATAAAACCTTTGTGTGTTCACAAAATGTTTTTTCTAGAACACATTAAGTGGATTTGACATAACAAAATGTTTTTGTTGGTGACTAAATTGTTCTATCATAGCGAATGACGACTCAAAGTTTCCGATACAAGACACATGCTCATATCCATACCAACATATCTGAAGTAATCAAGAAAGTTTTCAAACAAGGCTTCCGCACAATCTCTGAGAATCAATGTCTTCTTCAAATGCTAAAAGTTATAATGATTGGAAGAAGATACATCATCAAAGCTTTCAAAGATTCCAACAGATATGAGCATGTGAGACTAAAGATCAGCGTATGGCAAAGTCTAAGTGAAAGGAGATCACAAAGTAATTCAAAGAAGTAAAGCTTAAACAAGTCAAAGATCAAGATCAAGTCATCACATCAAATTCTGAAGATCATGATCAAGGTGTTAAAGATTGAATTACCGAAGCACAACAAGTGAAGTACCCCATCAACATCGAGCTAAAGAGACAAGCACGAGTGAGCTTCTCATGACCTCATCTAGGGGGAGATTGTTAGGTTCACATAAATGGACCCGAACAAAGAAGCTTCGGTCACTCGAAGATTCAAGATAAAAGTCTAGCTCGAAAGACTATGTTATTTAATGTTTATTATGTATAAGGGCCAAGATGTAAAAAGCTCAAATAGAAAGCCCTCAAAGGCAAATCCTTATTAGTATAAATACTCCTAGTTTAGTCAAAATTAGGTTAGCTACTTCATTATTATTTTTTCATATTAAGGGTTTGTAGCAACTCTTTGTTTCTTTCATTCAAAAAGTTCTTAATGTTTAATCTTGCATGCCATTGATCTTGTGCTTCATACATGGAATGATCTAGGGATCCTACATTTTATATAAAAAGAAGGATTTGGGCTTTTAAATATAGTGGGCTGATCCGGGCCCACTAGGTGGGTATGGGTGGGCCCACTTTTGACAATTTAGGTTTTCGGGTTCGGTTTTCGATGCCCTTTTCAAAGCCGTATCCCGGGGTTGACTTTGACTTCGTCTTGACTTCATTAATTGCACAAACGTTGTCGAGTCGATCCGGAAATGTTCGCTTTAGCTTTGTTTTCAATCATTTTGTACCTTTGGCCTCGGTTTTTCTCGCTGTTTCCAATTCCGCTCTCAGTTTTGTCCGGTTTGGCTTTGTTTTTGTCATTTAGTGAATATCCGATACCTGCACAACACAAAACACAAAAACAAGCATATTTATGGCATTTTATGTGCGTTTTTGGTCGTTTAGGGTCATTTTATTAGGTAAAAGGTATGTGTAATTACGCACATACCAAAATCCCCCATACTAAACTATTGCGTGTCCTCACGCAATGCTACAAGTAAGCACTTAGAAAACTAAGAATCTCGATCCCTCTCGACTAATAACCTCGAAAAGTAGCTAAGTATTCATCAAGGGAAATAAAGAATATATAGCTTTAAAAAGCCCCGTTTTTACTATTTTTAAATATACACTTATTCCTACACATATTTTTGTATTTTTCCTTTTTAGCAACTAACTAACTTATTTGACTTCCGTTATTTTATAACTTTTAGGGATCATAGAACAAGATGCATTTCGATCCGAGAATGCCTCAAAAAGGATAAATTCATCGTCCCCGACTTTTCACTTGCTCCAAACTAAGCTTAAAATGAAATCATAGTTAAATATTAGTTAAGATGCTAACACTACTCATATTTACAACTTGTGAACTTTTCACTCCCGGCAATTATTATATATAGGTGAATGTGCCATTTTGAATTTCAACCATGGATCAACGTTTTACAAAATTCTATGTTTCACGTTCTAGCCGAGAATAATGAGTTTGAAGACGAGATCATCCCATGTAGCGACTTTCGTCTCGGCACATCCCAACCTTGCGGCTAAGTGACTAGGCTTTTGACACCCCACAAAGACTAGTATCGGGACTCACGGACCTTAGGTTTCAAAAACTCTTAGGTTTCTCGTATATACATAGCTTATTTAAAATACAATAGTCAAAGTTCAAAAGCATATTTAAATTTAGCAAAAAGAGATCTATTTATTAATTCACACTTAATATTAAACATTGATGCAATTGTAACCCTCGACTTTTTAGAAGGCTGCAACATCGGTTGTGAGCCGGCAAGATACAGCAAACTTTTATCAGTCTCAGATTATTATTCTTACTATGGGCTTTCTTTAGAAGGTTGTAACATCGGTTGTGAGCCGGCAAGATACAGCAAACTTTTATCAGTCTCAGATTATTATTCTTACTATGGGCTTTCTTTAGAAGGTTGTAACATCGGTTGTGAGCCGGCAAGATACAGCAAACTTTTATCAGCCCACAGTTTATATTTATTACTTATCATATTTTTTTTCATGATATAGGGAAGACTTCTTTTTGAAAAATTCAAGTATAAATTTGAACTAAGGCTAAAAATTTTGCTATATACTACATAAAAATTATTGATTTAAGTTTAATCTCCAAAAAATAGCACGTATATTAATCAGGTTAGAAGCTTATGGGAGAAAAAGTGACAAATTACACACATGAGCTCTTAAGATTTCCAAATAATCCTTGTTTAGCATCCCACTCATAATTAACACTATCATTTTTCGTTCTTCGCGAATATTCGCGAACGCTTAGCCTAAAAGTTAAGGAACAAGCTAGAGCTCAACACGCTCGATCGGGTCAAAATTTATTCTTATTCTACCCAGCAGGAAAGTCAAAACTGTGACAAAACACTTATTTTATTTTTGAAAACTTTTAAATTTTTTCATTTTTTTGAAATTTTGGTGGTAAAAACGAGGTTACGCGAAAACAACAGCTGCAGGCACAATCAAATCTAAGATCCCCCCCCAAACTAGAATGAAACATTGTCCTCAATGTTTTACGAAGGGTCTCTACGTAAATCCTAAGCCGTTTATTAAGTATGCTTAAAGATAAACGTTAGTCGATTAGATTAGGATATTGGATTTCCCAAATGAAGCTGAGGATTTGAAGCTCTTGTGATCGAATGATAAAAAATGAGAGCACGAGAGGCTTCAAAAATCCGAGACAATCTTGGAAAATAAACCACAAAACACAAAACACGAAAAATGGAAGAGGCGAGCCTCATCACAACACAAAACACTTATTAGCAAATAGAAAGAAGATAGAATAGATAAGCATGGGTTGCCACCCACGAAGCGCTTGTTTAAGGTCACTTAGCTTGACCCGATTCCCCATACTTGAGATGATCAAGGGGGTAGAAATGGAGATGACGAACACCCAAATCAGGAGTGTTGTCTCCATAAATCAACATCGGGCTTTTCTGATGAAACAACTTGGAAGCTTTAAAGCCCCGATGTGATAGAGAAGAAGGAGATTTCTCCTTAGAAGCAAGAACACTGTGATTGACTTAAGGTGCTTAGCCACTCATACCATAAATAACACAAGAAGTAATGGAAGAACTCTTTAATCGAGAAAATATTATAGTCTTACAAGTCTGTGATGAATGATTAATATAAGAAATAAGTTAAAGTGTTCTCTCCCTTGAACTAGTGAATGAATGAGCCGAATTTCTCTTCCTTGGAAGCCCTGGATGATCTCTGTAACTCTCCTCTGAGTGAATGATATTAATGAGCTAAGATTGGGCCTCTATTTATAATATTCATCTCAACTATGGCATAGTTAAGGGTAAACTTCGCCGTAGTTATGCTGATTCACGCTTTCCTTTTGCAGGCTAATGTAACTACGACATAGTTTAAGTGGCTAAATACACTGTAGTTGCGACTAGACTTGTATATTTTAGTGACTCTTGATAACTACAATGTAGTCCAATCGGGGCAACTACGCTGTAGTTTCTTCTAAGCTTGCTTGGGTCTTCTTTTGAACTATGGTGTAGTTCAATGTGGTAACTACGCCATAGTTATGTCTTGGCAGCATAACTTCTTCACTTTATTCATCCAATTCCCGTGTCTTTCTACTTCAATGTTCATATTTTCTTGTAAATGAAATATAAGGTGATTAAGTACATATTTTAACTACAAATAGACAATTATGAATGTTTTACGAGGGATTTTACACAAAAAGGTATAGAGTATTTTATGTTATAAAATATCCACCCACTTTACTTCTACTTGCGCTCAAGTAGACCGGTTATAAAAATTCCTAAAAAGATATCCCCCAATTTAACTTGAGAGATATGAATTTACAAACTACCTATGCTAGAAAATACCAAAGCCGAACACCTCACGAAAAGAGGATCAAAATCACTCAACTCTCACTAGTCTAAGTGTTTCATTTTTGAGTGATCACTCAATAGCACTATCATAGCATGTATTTTATCATAAGCTTGGAAAGTATACAAAACTACACCAACCAGAGTTAAAGTCTAAATAGCTCTCAAAGACAACATGGGGGACACACACATGTTTAAACATGTGAATAATCTTAGCCGATACCAATGCTCAAGAAAAAGCGACAAAACCACACATGCTCGTCCAAATCTATAAACGAGACACGTGTGATTGCTCAAATCCTTAACTCGAGCAAGCTAAAGGCTAAAACTATTAAAAATGGCAGGATTAGACTTGGGATACACATCTAATTGGTATATTAAATAAACACAAAACGAATAGTCTAAAAATCTATGTTTTTGTCATCACTGGCTACTATCCTTCCATTAGCTCGAACTTTAAAGTTTGAGAATCTGATCATCAATAATAATGGGCTAGTCTTGGGGATATAGATGTAAAATTCTACAATTTGATGAAGCAGAAGCGGGTCGTAGTTCCTCGGAACAACCCTCCTTATACCCCTCTTATAGTTTCTTAATCTCTTAAAGGTGAGCCGTATTTCACAAGTGACACAAAGGCAAGTTTTAAATCTTTTGTTCTGGAACTTATTATGATAATGCTTCAGTTGAAAGCATTATATTGATGATGATTTTTATTTGTTTTTATGGACAATGTTTTTATATTTTTTATTTTTCTTTTTTTTTCTTATAATTATACTAATAAAAGAAAAGGAAAAAATATTTTTGTATTTTTATATTTTTATAATAATAAGAAGAAAATATTCACAAACGAGAAACAATAACTTCACGAGGAAGGGTCTTCAAGTCACTAATCGTCAAACCGTAACGATATTGTCGCAACACACCTCCCCGGCAGCGGCGCCAAAAATTGACAAGATCCTTTTTCTACATATAAATATATAATAAATAGGATAATATCAATAGTAGTAGTATAGTAACCGGAAGTATCGGCCCCTCACTCCGTTAACCACAAAGTTTAAAACCAGACCCGGGTCGTTTATCCCCGACGAGGCGTGAAATTGACAGTTACGTTATTGGTTTGACAATTGGATGCTTGAATGAAGAAGGATTTGATTGGGTTTTCTAAATCTACAGGAAATTATGAAAATTTAAAGTAAGGTATACTTAAAACTACGGGAAAAACATAAATAAGCACGGGAATTTAAACCTAAAACTACGAGAAAGCATAAAAAGGCAAATTAATAACCTAAGATTCTACATGAAGCATAAATAAGGAATAAAAAGAAAACCTAAGTCTACGGGAACAGAAAAATAAAGGCAAATAAACTTAAAACACAAAAACGAGAACATAAATTAAAAACAAATGTGACTTAAAAACCTAAATTATCAAAATTTAATCCTAAAGTGAATTTTTAACTTTTAATTAACCCTAAGTGACTAAAAAGTAAGATTAAAGAAAACTAGATCGAAAACGAAAACCTTTAAAGTTAAAAACGCGAAGAAAACGTAAACGGGATTCGATTCCGTTCTTTAAAAAATGAAATTTTGCAAAAATGACCCTACGGAAGTTTTTCTATTTTTCCTAAGTGCAATATGACAAAAGAAAATTTTCTAAAAAAGAATTATATATTTTTTAATTTTTATTTAATTTTTAATAATTAAAAAACAGTTTTAAAGAAAATAAATGATAAAAAAATAGTAAACAAAATGGAAAAAATCACAAAAAAATACAAAAAAGTAGTTTAAAGTGTACTAGATTTAGGAAAAATAAAATCTAGAAAAGTAAGCTATTGTATAATAAATTGTGCAAATCACTATCGGATGAGCTATTGTAGCATACCGGTAGTGAGTGTGTTATAAACGTTGGTTGATTGGGGTTGGGTTGCGAGTTGCACCGTTAGTCCTTTTGGACTAACAATGTTAGTCCCTGAGGACTAACGGTGTGATAGTTTAAGGATGTTGTGGGTTAACGCTGTTAGATGAGATTAGGGCCTTATGTTGCGCTGGTTTGGGCCGGGTTTTATATAAAAAGAAGGATTTGGGCTTTTAAATATAGTGGGCTGATCCGGGCCTACTAAGTAGGTATGGGTGGGCCCACTTTTGACAATTTAAGTTTTCGGGTTCGGTTTTCGATGCCCTTTTCAAAGCCGTATCCCGGGGTTGACTTTGACTTTGTCTTGACTTCATTAATTGCACAAACGTTGTCGAGTTGATCCGGAAATGTCCGCTTTAGCTCCGTTTTTAATCCTTTTGTACCTCTGGCCTCGGGTTTTTGCGCTCTTTCCAATTCCGCTCTCGGTTTTGTCCGGTTTGACTTTGTTTTTGTCCTTTAGTGAATATCCGGTACCTGCACAGCACAAAACACAAAAACAAGCATATTTATGGCATTTTATGTGCGTTTTGGGTCGTTTAGGGTCATTTTATTAGGTAAAAGGTCTCTGTAATTACGCACATACCACTTGGCAACACTAACAACCATTCGACAGTTTTAATATTCCATTGGCATTGGCAGCAGTAAGTCTCATTAAGTCCAAAAGCAGTAGTAACATAAAGGCTTATTTATTGTCGACACCATCATTCGAATCACAAGAGAATTTTATCTGCTCAAACCTATCAGTTTTAAATGATCTTGAAGCTTTAGCAGAAACCCTAAAACTTAGAATTTCGTTCATCGTTAACAAATCAGAACCATATGTCAAAACCATGTACCCTTGTTTCATCATTCTTCTTTCACGCTAACATCAAGAAGTTTTCTTCATCTAATAAGCTTCAAAACCCTTGAATTAAGTAACCAAAAACCACGCTTGCTGCTTATAACTTCATCAAACTAGGGTTTATGAAATCCCTTGGATCGTTCTTTCACATCAAGATCCAAGCAGCAACATACAAATGTTATTAACCCTGGACTAGGGTTTCATTAATCACAAGCTGCTATCAACATTTGATGTTGTGTCTTTTGCATCTGTACTAGTGTTCATCATCAATCAAATGATTGACTCACCAAAGCTAGTAGAAACAAAAACATGTACTTGTTGCTCCTCCTTGATGCCGTTTACACATGAATAACAATGATTGGTTAGATCTTTATATCTAGGATCATAAATAACAATGATTAATAAATTTTCACATCACAATAACAACACAGAATCAAAGTTACTCTAACTAGGTTTTCATCATTATCTTCACTATGATACATGACTACTACAAGCCCTAATTCTATCTTGATCAATGGTAGAACGTGTTATCTAAACAATAACAAGGAATCAAAGATCCTTGAGGCTAAAACTACCAAACCCTAGACGTCTACAATAAGACTTGACGCCTAGAACACACACACACTTTTCCTGGTGTTTACATCTTGACACAAAAAAAACTATACGACTTATATCTCTTTATATACTAGAGATATTAGGTTTATAAAGGATAAGTATTAGGAAACAACTAAATCTTCCTAACTTGTATAATTATCTTCTTGGAAATCTTCCATAATCTTCTATCATTTGAAGAATTCCTCTTTTGTCTTTTAAGTCCTTCATCTTTCATATGTTTTGTCTTATCAACTCAAATATAATTCCCAACACAGAGTGTCCCTAATGACGCGGATGCTGGTGCAACTGTCACAAGACTTACCCTAGTGGATGAAGTGCCAACCGTTGAGTCAGATTTGGAGGTCCCGGCTGGAACCGTGTCTAACCCCGCTGCTCCTGTGACTCTTATCTTCGTTCTTGATGTTTCAGCCTCTGGCCCTTTGATTCGTATAATTGTTTAAATTATTTTCCATGTTTTAAATTTATAAAACTCAATTACCTATGGTCTACAACGCACTAACGGGCAAAGAACCCCATCGTGTGTAGTGTAGGATTGGTAAATCTGAGGTCGTCTTAAAAGCTAAGTGTTTTAAAATGGTTGAATATGAATTAAACAGAATTAAAGTAAATAAAACGCGAAAATAAAATTACAAGAATTAATCAGGGAGAAAATAGTAGTAGCCTAGTTACTATTTTAGTACAGTTAAGATAATGTTTCCTAGTACAATGTCTACTTATCGATAATAGTGGTTCTAATATCGACATGCCCAATTGAACATTGAAACCTGTCCTAGGTATCCTATGATCCCAGGTCCTCGTTAGACACGAAGGGTGAGTATCTAGTCTACAGTTATTAACCCCCAACTATCCTAAAGACCTGTTTAATGCCAATAATCCTACTTCTTGGCTATAAACCCTCCTGGAAGAGTTTCACGAATTTTATAAGTATCTATCATACTGTAGGCGGCGATATGAGCAATCCCTACACTAAAGACACTTGTCAACTTATCCCTAGTACCCGATTAACCCTTAATTCATCAAGTAAGTCTACTATAAGGTCTAACAGGATCTACACTAGCATCAATACTACCAAAACTCAGGGATCATGCAGCAGGCAATAAGGATATCCTATAAACGATAATTCAACAGGAAACAAGTATCAAAACCATCACAAAATCATAACAAGGCTAGCCCTTAAGGTGCTTAGCCACTCATACCATAAATAACACAAGAAGTAATGGAAGAACTCTTTAATCGAGAAAATATTATAGTCTTACAAGTCTGTGATGAATGATTAATATAAGAAATAAGTTAAAGTGTTCTCTCCCTTGAACTAGTGAATGAATGAGCCGAATTTCTCTTCCTTGGAAGCCCTGGATGATCTCTGTAACTCTCCTCTGAGTGAATGATATTAATGAGCTAAGATTGGGCCTCTATTTATAATATTCATCTCAACTATGGCATAGTTAAGGGTAAACTTCGCCGTAGTTATGCTGATTCACGCTTTCCTTTTGCAGGCTAATGTAACTACGACATAGTTTAAGTGGCTAAATACACTGTAGTTGCGACTAGACTTGTATATTTTAGTGACTCTTGATAACTACAATGTAGTCCAATCGGGGCAACTACGCTGTAGTTTCTTCTAAGCTTGCTTGGGTCTTCTTTTGAACTATGGTGTAGTTCAATGTGGTAACTACACCATAGTTATGTCTTGGCAGCATAACTTCTTCACTTTATTCATCCAATTCCCGTGTCTTTCTACTTCAATGTTCATATTTTTTTGTAAATGAAATATAAGGTGATTAAGTACATATTTTAACTACAAATAGACAATTATGAATGTTTTACGAGGGATTTTACACAAAAAGGTATAGAGTATTTTATGTTATAAAATATCCACCCACTTTACTTCTACTTGCGCTCAAGTAGACCGGTTATAAAAATTCCTAAAAAGATATCCCCCAATTTAACTTGAGAGATATGAATTTACAAACTACCTATGCTAGAAAATACCAAAGCCGAACACCTCACGAAAAGAGGATCAAAATCACTCAACTCTCACTAGTCTAAGTGTTTCATTTTTGAGTGATCACTCAATAGCACTATCATAGCATGTATTTTATCATAAGCTTGGAAAGTATACAAAACTACACCAACCAGAGTTAAAGTCTAAATAGCTCTCAAAGACAACATGGGGGACACACACATGTTTAAACATGTGAATAATCTTAGCCGATACCAATGCTCAAGAAAAAGCGACAAAACCACACATGCTCGTCCAAATCTATAAACGAGACACGTGTGATTGCTCAAATCCTTAACTCGAGCAAGCTAAAGGCTAAAACTATTAAAAATGGCAGGATTAGACTTGGGATACACATCTAATTGGTATATTAAATAAACACAAAACGAATAGTCTAAAAATCTATGTTTTTGTCATCACTGGCTACTATCCTTCCATTAGCTCGAACTTTAAAGTTTGAGAATCTGATCATCAATAATAATGGGCTAGTCTTGGGGATATAGATGTAAAATTCTACAATTTGATGAAGCAGAAGCATACTAGCCCAACCTTCAGTGAAGTAGTTGGTTTATAAACATAACAACTAAAAGTCTCTAGTACTCATCGGACGAAGGTTGGTTTTATTTGATAACCAACACTAAGTACTATAACATCATGCTACAGAAGTAAAATGAAATACTACAAAAAAAATTATTTTTTTAACAATACAAGATAAAGCTTATGTAGCATGTAATAATAATAATAAATATCCCCTACTTGAGATAAGCAGTATTGAAAGTGTTAGTGATAGGAGGGGTCTTTAATGATAGGTCTTCCATATAAGCGTGATTCCCGCACCCATTCACCCGAACCATGAATTTTAAGCAGTCGGTAACTCCTCAACGGTGAATTTATTGACTATAGGGTGGGTTAAGGTGTAAAGGTGAAACAAAACATGAACAGTTTGGGTTTTAAACAAGGAATGGCTAAACAGGTTGTTCTAAGGGTATCTTGCACTAAAAGTTAGTGCAACAAGGGGTTTATCACGGGAGGTCGACAAGTCAGTGTAACAAATCGATAAACGCACATAATAATACACATATGGGCTAATTTTGGGTTTAAATCCTATAATTATGCCTTCCTAAATTGTTGGGCCCACTTCCTGAGCCCTTCAGTCTTTTAGTAGATTTAAACATAAAATTCCCTAAGTTACTCAAGCTGAAGTAGTTCAGTTTGAGATGCTGAAGTTCCTTCAGCATCAGCTCTTCAGGTCCTTAGAAGATTGGGAAGTATCTTCACTTCAGTGTATGCAATGGTACAGAAACTAAAAAAGGCCCTTGGTTAGAGCTTCAGTTCAGCTTGGTTGACAATTCCAAGCTGAACGTAGTTTATCTCCTTAACAGAAGCTGAAACATAAGTTTCACTTCTAGAAAGCTTACAAGGCATGAAAAAGATTGCTCTATGCCAAAAGGAATAAAGCAATCTCCCTTGGAAAAGGTGCTTCTAAAGTCAGTAGAGAAGTACATTCGCTTTTCCTCAAAGGACTATACCTGGTACTCTAAAGCATGTCAACATTTAATGTTATCTCAACCACCCATTAGATGTGTGACACGCATACTAAGTTAACTTGTAAAGCCTAATCTCTTTGCCTATAAAAGGAAAGATATTCTCAGAGTAAATGTTATCTCTTCCCATTAATGTGAAAACACATTGAAGAGTTCATTTATCTCTCAAACAAACTAACTCGTACCACTGAAATCTGAAGCTTCAGTTTTGGTCATAACAAGTTTGTTTTCTTAAACTTTTAACATAGGTTAAAGTTTAAGTTCAAAGGAGATAACACCCCAATTGTCATTCAACCACCTTGCTATTCCGCAAGCAAGGTGTATCATAGATTCTTTATTTAATTCTAATAAAAGTCTATACGTTGAAAAGTACTTCTGTGTGTTTTAAACCTGTTCTTTATATTGTTTATATATATTTGTATAAAACTTACTTTGTTGCTATGGAATCTGATTAGTATAAAGTTGATAAACCTTATATCAGATTCCAAAGGACCAACAAATGGAATCAGAGCCTTCTAGTTTATAAAATCTCATAAAAAAGGTTATATAAAGGCTCAAAGATTTTTAAAATCAAGATCCATCTTAAATGGAAGCAGTAGAGGTACAACAAACTCTTGAGTATAGGGGTGGCCAACTTAATGATGCTCCTGTACTAGAGATGGAAAATTTCACCAACTAGAAAAAAGAGGTTAATGTGCCACATTATTGGTATTAAACCTTAATTTGAAAATATCATCAAAAAGGGTCCTTTGGTCCCTATGATAGCTGGTCAAAGGAAGCCAAAAAATAAATGGACTGGAGATGAGAGAAATGCTGCTAACTTAGATTAGCGACTCAAAAGTCTTATCCTGTCTGTCCTTCCAGATGACCAAATGAATTCTGTCATAAATTGCTTAACAGCTAAATCAACAAGGGATGACCTGATACTATATCATGAGGGCCCCTTTGATGTCAAAGAAAGTAGGGTCATGGACCTGAAATTATGCTATAACACCTTTAAATTCAAAGAAGGTGAATCTCTAACACAAACTTTCACCAGATATAAAGCTTTAATGAATGAGTTAGTAAATGATGGCATCAAACTTTCAAACTTGAGATAAATACTGGTTTTATAAATGGGTTACCAAAGAAGTGGCTAAGTTTCGGCCAAAGTCTCAGAAACACAAATAATGTGAAAGATTCTGAGCTTGCTTCTCTATTTGGTAAACTCAAATATGAAGAAAACCTTATAGACACTATTTATGAGACTGAAAAGAACAAATCTCTTGTCTCTGCAATACCTCTATCAACTGCTTTCTTCTCTTCCTCTATTGTCCAGGACTTTCAAGATAGTCTTGATGATGAAGAAGATATAAGAAGCAGTCATGAGTATCTAAATGATCTAGAGGAAGAATACCAAGCAAGAGCTCCTTTAGCAAAATCTAAAAGATTCTTCAAGAAATGTACTCAAAGATTCAGCAGTGCAAAAGCAACTGACCAAACTGAGTGTCACAAATGTGGCAAGAAGGGTCACTTTGCAAGAGACTGTCGGTCAAAAACTTCAGTCTCTGCATATCAGTCACCCTTTTAACTAAAACCTCTCAGTTCTTCATAGCACAAACCTGAACTAAGACCTACCAAAGACTTTGAAGGCAAATACAACAAAATCAAGGCTAAACTGGCTCTCCTGAGTTCAAGCTCTTCAGCCTCTAAAGCCTCTATGGTAAAGAACAAAGGTCTTATCGCTGAAGCCTATGAATGGGATAAAGAAGATGTGTCATTAGATGACAATGAGATGGTGGAAGTAAAAGTACTCATGGCACTAGCTAAAGAAAATGATGTTGTCAGCAAAGAAGGTGCCAGAAATGGTGAATGGGTAAAGATCTCTATGAGAAAGGTGCACACTCTTCTTGAAATGGAAGATAATGATGATAGAAAAGTCTGTCTAGATTACTTGTGTATTGATATTAACTATGTTGAAGAACAAAGAAGTAACCTTTTGTCAAAACATAGAAATCTTGTTCATGAAATGAATGCATGCAAAGAACTACTTTTAGTATTAAAACAAGCAAAACTTGATTTTCTTACCATGCAGCATGAAAACACTAAAATTCTCAAAGAGAATAAAAACTTAAGAACTGAACTAAAAGAGCTAAAAGCAATCACTAAAACATGGTTAAACAATTCTAACAAAGTAAATCAGTGTATTAGTGAACAAATTCCCTCTCAAAAAAGGAGAATTCTGGGAATTGATCAACTCATTGAAGATTCCTCTAGTTCAGGGCTAAAAGACCTAGTCTTTGTAAAATCTTCAGCTGATGACACAAAAGTGACCATACCTGGTGTTGAAAGATCCTGGTTGTCCGAACCTGAAGGTTTTATTCTGCCAAATCATGATACTGGTAGGATACTCCCATCCGAGTTACAAAGAAACACAAATGATCCTTCAGTTGCTGTCACTGACTCTTCAGCGACTGATTATGATTCAGCAGATGAATCTTCAGTTTGTAGCACCCCTCTTCCTCCACTGAAGAACTTGGATGGTACTGAACCTATTTCTAGACCAAAGACTATCAAATCAATTTTGAGGTCAAAATCCACATTCAAAGCTGAAGCTTTAAAAAGTGTCATAATAAATGAACCATCCTCAGCTCATGCTAAGGGTAACAAAAGCTCTTCAGCTTTAAAAGATCATTCAGCTCCTACTGGTAAACTAAAGAGTGTGAAAATTGAAGATGATCCTCCCTTAACTAATGTAATGAAAGAACTAAATAACTTAAAATTACAATTTAGCAAGAACCAATCATCTCACTCCAGAAATGATTGATCACAACACACACCTCAAAAAAATACACAACATAATTCAAAAAGAGTTGTGAGCTGTGTGGCCTAAACAATCATCTAACTAAAAATTGTTATAAGGTTCTGTTTTGCAAAACGTGTGAGAGAACTGATCACAGAACTTGTGATCATGCTGAATACATTTCTACCATGAACATGTCTCAGCATCTCAAAAGTCTGGATAGAATGTATTCAAGACCTAACATCCCAAGACCATCAAAACGCTTCTTTCCACCTTGCATTCACTGTGGTGGTATAGATCATTTATCCAATGAATGTTTATACTATCATATATGTAAGTTATGTGGAAATTATGATCATGACATAAATGGTCATAACAGGATTATCTCTCTAGAAAGAGAGATCAATCCAAGAAATCCTCAACATGCTTTCAAAAAATGTGAAGCTTGTGGTAGTCCAAATCATACCACAACTGATCACTATGACATTGAATGGTTCAAAAGAGGGGAAGTACTTCAATCTAAAAAGGCTGAAGCTCTAAAATCAACTAGAGCTAAATCATCAAATGCTAACAGATCCAAGACTCCCACTAAAAGGTGGCTTTCTAAGCAAAACTAAACAGTTGAACGTATTTGTGCAGTGTGACATCAGGAAGCCCATCTAGTACCTGGACAGTGGATGCTCAAGGCATATGGCTGGTGTCAAAAGTTACCTGCATAAATATATGGAACAACCAGGACCTAAAGTGGTGTTTGGAGATGACTCTTCATGCATAATTGAAGGTTATAGCTCTATCAAATGTAATGATATAGTTTTCACAAAGGTAGCATTTGTAAATGGCCTTAAATACAATTTAATTAGCATCAGTCAACTCTGTGATGCTAAATATATTATTCAGTTTGATGAGAAAAGAGGAACAATCTTCAACTCTAACAAGGAAATTGTTGTGATTGCTGGTCGAGTAAGAGATGTATATGTTCTTGACATGGCATCTTCTGCTCAAGAATCTTGTTTCTTTTCCAAAGCTTCTGAAAATCTCAACTGGCTTTGGCATAAAAGACTTGCTCATCTAAACTTCAAAACAATCAACAAACTGGCAAAACAAAATCTTGTTGTTGGTCTTCCCTTACTTGTCTACTCAAAAGATAAACCATGTTCATCATGTGAAAAGGGAAAGCATCATAAGGCCAGCTTTAAAACAAAACAAACATCTTATATCAAGAAATGTCTTCATCTTCTTCATATAGATTTATTTGGACCTGTAACTCCTAGATCCATTAACCATGAAATTATACCCTTGTCATTGTTGATGAGTACTCAAGGTACACCTGGGTATACTTCTTGAAGAAGAAAAGTCAAGCACCTAAAACCATTATGTCCTTTATCAAAAGAGTTGAAAATCAAAATGACATCAAAGTCAAACAACTCAGAACTGACAATGGTACTAAATTTAGAAATAGCACACTTGTCAACTTCTGTGATGAAAAAAGGATTTCTCAAAACTTCTCTTTTCCTTACACACCTGAACAAAATGGTGTTACTGAGAGGAAAAATATAACCCTCATAGAAGTTGCAAGAACAATGCTTTCAGCATCTGTCTTTTCTAAACAATATTGGACTGAAGCTGTAGCCACTGCATGCTATACTCAAAATATATCCACCATTATGAAAAGACATCTCAAAACTCC